>VUJU01000662.1:0-89415 GCA_009835225.1 Aphis craccivora | reverse complement strand
TATCGAATTCGATTATTGGAATATGATGACCACAGACCAAACATCAACTTCAAATTTAATTTAAATCATATTAATTTATAATTATTAATAGTTAATACTAATAAATACTAAAATATATTTATAACTTGTAAAATTGTTATCCAAAAATGTTTATTTATAATAAAAAAAATTAATGTCCCGTATTTTCGTATTTTAAATCTGGCCACCCTATAATTAACCAACAAAATGTCGAACTAAACTGACAAAGTTGACAACTGTGAACTGTTCGGTTACCCATACGGTAAGTAGTATAGATATGTACACGGTGGATATACCCATGGTTATACCCAGTAACTATAAATATCTTTATCTATATTAACAGTGTCGGATGTATAGTCTAACGAGTAACGAGTAAAACTCGACATCGACACACTACATATGAAAAGCAATAGACAGTACCTGATTATTACATGCAGTCAAAAGTTAAGCAGAGTTTGTGTTTTTAATATTGCCGATATTGGTAGGTATCTACTTACCAATATTATTTATTAATTTCGTCAGGTACTTACCTAAATCATTTAGTTACAATTTATATTATTACCAATTGGAAGATTGAATATCGATTGAGTATCACATCGTATTTTTATTTTACCTAATTACAAGTACCTACCTACCGAACTTTCTTTTTAAGTTTCAGACTTTTTTTACCATTGACTTTTTATAACTCAGACTTTTTTACCTATCTTGAACTTTTTGGTAGTATACTGATTTAAACATAACACATTTAATTTTTATTTCTGTGAATAATGATATCATGTGCATCAAGTAAATAAGCATGTTTTATTTTTATTAAAACATTCATATTACATTACTAAAATATTTTAAATTTTATAATTTTTGTATACAATGTATACCCACGGAAGACTATATGATGGTTAATCGGCAAAACCATCCATCAGATAATCGAGAGTACACTGTATTTTTATATATTATACTGAACTTTCATATATTTTCCCATTATTAGAGACTTATTTAAGTTAAAAACTCGATTAGTTTTATCTTTAATCGGTAAGGCGATAAATATGATTAAAATATTTCTTGAGCACGACTTATATACGCAATAATGAATTGTCAATATTTAAAATATGTACATAGTAAGAAACTTAAATATAGGTAATAAAAAACCAACGTATACAAACACATAGTATTTCTAATTTTAAGTAAGATGATTGTTCATATACCAATTGAACCATGCTTTAACTTTAATATTAATGATAACAACAAAAAATTTCCTCTGGCTTCTGCTAAACTTAAATTACTGTTATGTCACAATATGTGGCCATGTGGGTCATCTGCAACAATAGAAAATAAATAGTGCGCTGTATAACAACATCTCTATCATATTATAGGTAGGTAATGTCTTTTTATTAAATTTATTTTTCATTCAAATAATGTATGCTATATAGTATATAATATGCTTTAGGTATTTAGACAATTCTTAAGTTCCCGTGAAATACGAGGGAATAATTATTATTAAGTTAAAGTTCATAAAAAACGAGTACAGACCACGATGTAGTACCTATATATTATAAACATCGTGAACACGATAATGCGGTAATTAAGCAAAGATAAAAAAAAACCAGTGCTAATATCCAAAGACAAAATATCCAAATGTATCTGTTTTTCCGAAAATAAGTACATTATAGTTTACTTTTTAACAAAATTAGCTTAAACATCAAATTATTTAATTATAAAAATATATCTAATACAATAATAGTAATAATATCACAAATTATACTGCACACATATTAGTCAAATAGTCAAATAATATAAAATATTAATTTGTTTTTAATTAATAATTTAAATAATAATAATAAAAAAAATCTAGTAAGTGGATACCGCTCAGCTGTACATTTTCAGCTGTAATTTTCAAGTATTTTGATTGGGCCAAAAAAATAAAATTTTATCGACACTTCAAAAAAAAATTTTCAGAAAAATTTATAATTTTAATTGTCTATAAATGATTTTATTGTAACACGCAAAATGGTATAATAGAGGCTGATTTTGTTTTATAGTTTTTGACAATTTAACTATGTATATTTTGGAGTAAAATGAATTGTTTTTAGGATTTGCTAAAACTGATATCATATAAAAAGTTATAAAAGTTTAGATTGTGTGCAGACTATAGCTGAGTGTGTAATAATTTGTAGTATTATTTCTATTAATTAATTAATTTATATATGATTATATTATATATATTTTTATATATTTATAATATTATCATATATTAGGCCATTGGCGTAATTCCATTAAATTTCAGCAGGTGCAAAAAGACGTGGCTCCACCCCCCCCCCTATAAAAATATAAGAGTATACCTATATTATATGAGTTATATCTCAGTTATTACTTATTTTTTAAGAAAATCGACATATTTTATTATTAACCTTAGGAGTTCAAAAATGTTAGATTCGTCCCTGTTGAATGTTAGTGCCAGTGGTAAATAATAATTTATAATAAATGGAATTGAGAGATATCGCAATAAACTCGATGGGCAATGACTATAATATTATACTAATGTACAAAATGGCGTTTTAGAAATAATATAAAAAACGATATGATACCTACTGTGACGGGCTAAGGACAAACATTATGTTTACGTTTTAGTGACGGATGTTTATTCGTGATCGTGAATGAATATAAATATTATTTTATAATGTAATAAAAGAAATGAGATCACCCTGCTTGTTCTAAGAATATTTAGGTACTTATATGCTGCAATACATTTGGACTATAGGTAGGTACTATAGGTACCTACATATAACATAATATACTTATTGCTATTATGTATTAGATATTTCTCTTATCATAAAATAAAGTGTAGGTACTTCGATATTTTAGAATTTTAGTCAATAATAATCAAAAATAAAAAAAAATTATAATTTTTTATTAATTATACACAAGAAATACCTACGTATTTGTATACATTTTAAAGTTAGCAATACAAATATTTAAATACCTAGGTAATACAATTATATTTTATACTTAAATTTTTTTTAATGATTTATATCTAAAATATCTCATGTTGGATTATATTATTGTAATATTTTACCTAATTGTAATTCGTATTTCGTAGACTATTTAATTATTACCTATATAGAAATGATAAACATTGTAAAATTAGATAATGATAATCTATTAAGTACAAATTAAGTTTATAAATTACACAAATACCAAGTAGGAATTCAATCATTCTCAACGATGATGAGTGATGATAATTAATTGCATTTTATAATTTTTTACTACTCAATTTGGGTCCTTTTGCACGTTAGAATAAGGTTAGGTTTGGTCTCAAGAAGTGACTTGTATGATAATGGATATCTAGTATTATATTATGATTTATGGTACCTATATACCTACTTATTAATTATAATATTCGTTGTAAATGATATATTATTATTTACCCACATAATATGTTGGTTTTCTTAATTACTAGACATATTGTTACAAATCTGATACTATTATAAAATACAATTCTATTTAGGCCATATACTCATATACTCACACGACGACACTAATTATAATTTTATTTTTGGGATATTGGTCATTAGTATAGTACTATATACACGTTACACGTATTATAAACATTTTCAAAATATTGTTTTACCATAAACGGCGTAAACTCGTATGGCGGTCTCGTATAGACTTTCACGCCTATCGCTACCGCACGTCGCGGTCGTCGGACGAGCGAAAAGCCGAAAACGGTTTGCTTTGCCGCCGCGGACTTTTGACACCCAATGGAAGACTCGGCGGGACAGGGGTGCCAACGGAGCGGTGAGCGCGTGCAACATGTGTGCCACGGTGTTTTCCGTCCTGTCCCGTTCATAATAATATACAAAATACAATATATTTTACACACACAAATACAAAATTATTGTTATAAAATATAAATTATTTATCTCCGTAGAGCGATAGTGTGCGCGTGTGCGTTTTCCGTATGTGCGTGCGAGTTTAAGACCGTCGTCGGTGCGTTACTATTACAATACTACAATACCACGTCTCTCTCTCTCTCGCACCAGTCTTTCATCGACCATCACGATACTCTACTATTTGACGTGCTCTTCGTTGAAAATGGCGTTTTACATCTCAGCGGGACGCGACGAGTGACAACCAGTGCCGTTAGCCAGAAAACCCAACAGTACGCCCGCTCAGCGTGCGACGCGTTTACGGTCTTATTCTTATATTACTTGCACGACCCGTCACATATACCGTCCGCCTAGCACGCATTGTCTGAACCGGTGTTTTGGCAGCAAAAATAAACATGCCTGGCGCTTAATAGCCGCCAGCCGTCAGTCCGTCTCGTGTCGAGTACCGCCTTACGTCGGATAGGTACGCCAGCAACCAGTTAAATACTGCAGCACGACTTGCGCAATTTGGACATTTCTTATCTCTCGAACGTTCACCGGCCGTTGTTATTATCTTTGTTGTTGTTGTAGTTGTGCTCATCGTCATGGAAGTCGTCGAAGTCAATGATTACCAGTGTCATTCTGACGGCGAAGAAGTCGTTCTACTGGACCTGGACAAGGCGAACGGTGTAGAAGACTCCCCCGAGGTACACGAAGTGACTGTGGACGACGCCAGCGGAATGGATGTAATAGAGACGTGCGATGACGACTCACAAGATCGAATGGAGATCACTGACGTCGTTTTCGAAGTAGTTCCAGAAGATGGGGGCAGTACGTCTGTTGGTACTGTTGCTGATGGTGATGTTTCTGCATTGTCTGTGAACAACTTGTCCAACGACCAAACAGCCGAGAAGGAAGATGACGTACAAATGGATGTCGAAGTGGAAGACACAATTGTTAAGCCTACAAATGAAGTAAATAAAACCGAAGAATTAAATGAAAACACCAATGACACTACAGACACTAACAAATCTGTCGCCAAGAGTAAAGAAGATGGTGAAGAAGCGAGTGAAGTTAACAATAAAACTAACACAACGAAGAGCTTAGTAAATGAAACCAAAAAAGCTGATGGTTCTTTAGTTTTAACCAAAGACAAAGTAACTGTTACAATTCCCCAACATATCGCTGGACGAGATATGGCGTCGTTGTCTGAAGAAACACTTCCTCGTTCCGGAAAACGAATGTTAAAACCTAGATTTGGTGTTAAAGTACCTTACATACACATGACAAGCCAAATCGTAACACAAGATGAAATTGCAAAGGAGTTATTTGAAAGATTTCAACAAAAATATCCAATTACCCGTGTTGATAAGCCAGATAAAGTGTTTTCAATGAAATTATCACACCGATTATCTAATAACATTTCTCCATTAAAAACTCCTGATGGAAAATTAAAAGATGTATCTAAAACTCCCAAAAAGTTATCAAATTCTAAAAATGAGTTATTAAATAGAAAAACTGAGAAAATAGATATAGATACTAATAACAAGCTAGCGATTACTAAACCTGATCCTAATAATAAGCCAGATGTTAAACAATCAAGCTCAACACAATCCATAGAAAATAATTTAAGTAATATTGAAAGTCCGAATATTCAAGAATCCAATAATGATTCCAAAGAGTCCATGGAAGTTAATGATTCTAAACATATTGAGCAAATAACTAACACTCTACAAATTTTAGATCAGTCTGCCGACCAGCAAGTCAATAATGTGTCTGAAGATAAAAACGATGAAAAAATATCTTCTAATGAAGAATTAATTGCTATACTGGAGGACTTTGAAAATATTGAAACACCAGATACAAATGGTAATCAAGTTCCAGAACCACCAAAATCAACACCGCCATTACCGACACCATCAATACCAACTCCATCACCATCAATACCAACACCACCAAAACAACCTGCAGTAATGAAAAAAAAAATAATCCGAAGCACTACTAGAACTAAAAGATCTAAACCAAAATTGGATCCAGAGTTAGAAAAACAAATAGCTTTAAAACAGCTTCAAGAAGTTTCAAGACCAAAAAGATTTGATTCTCTTTATGCTAAAAGAAAATTAGAAATTGAAAAGAAAATATTAGGCAAAAATGATCTTAGTTCTGTTTTGAAACGTAAGAAACCAACACCTGATGATGTACCTGAAGTTAAAATAGCTATTGATCAATATATTAAATCATATACAGACAAACGTCAATCAACCGTTAAAGCAGAACCATCATCCAATGATGAGACTATTTGTGAGAATACTGAAGAAGTTGTGCCTGAAGTTAAAACTAATGATGTTGTTAAAGCAAGAACAATGAGAGAAATTAATCGTCTTTTAGGTGATGAAGGAGCAATAAATATGATTTATTCGCTTGAAAAAAGAAGATCTCCTGGTAATAATAGTGCAAAGAATGTTCTTCCATCAACTAGGCGCAAGAAAAAAGACTTAATGTTGAAAACTAAATTAGTTAAAAATGCCATGCTCAAAATGAGTTCTCCGACTACTGCATCATTGTCATCTAACCGTCTTGGGCGCCGTTCAGATGTATGTACTCCATCCATTTCACCTGAAAATAAGTGTACTAGGAAAACTTCTATAGATTCGCAGGGTTCTGATCAGTCTATTAATTTCTCTGGTAGGAAAACAATTCCTGCTGACGAGTCTAAAATAATTAGAAAACATTCATCTAGTAGTGAAGCATCTAGCGTTGGTGGTAGTCCATTACTTCCAGTTCCTGAAGCTATACCTATTAATAATTTGCCTATAAAACATACGCCTGTCAAAGCCCTTAGAGTATATACCCGAAAAAATAAAAACTCTAATGATGGAACTATATTGAATTCAAGTGATCCGCCATTTGTTGAAGTGAGCAAAGGAACAAGTAAAAATTTAGTTAAAACTAAAAATTCTACCAACCAAAAAGTTAAAAAACAACCAGTACCAGCATCGACAAAACTTTCGAGTAAGTAAAGTTAATGTTTAAAAATTGTTATAAGATTTAATTATTAATAGAGTATTTAATAGACTTTATTATATTGTACTTTTTAAACAGGATCATTAGCAGAAAGCATTAAAAAAGAGACTGAAGATACTACATATAATGAAATCACTTTAAGACGTTATGATGGAGTAGTACATATTACGCTAACGCCAGTTTCTACTGTTATGAAAAATGCTTTAAATATATCAGTAAATCCTATTCTTTGATAATTAATAGTTATATTTTAAAATATATATTTATGTTTTTATTTTATTAAATTATTAGGTAATGGAAGAATTGATGAAAGAGTTGAATAATTTAGAAAATGACGATACTTGTAAAGTGGTTTTAGTGTCTTCAGCTGGCAGAATATTTTGTCAAGGTTTGGATATAGCACCTTTAGTGCATGATGATCCAGAGAAATGTAAAGAAGCAGCTCTTAACATTTCATCAACTCTTAAGTAATTTTGATTAAAATTTGAGTATTCTTAAGTCTAAAAGCTATTCCCCACTATTGCATATTTGCCTCTATTTAGTTTGTATCATAAAAATGTAGTAGTTATTTCAGTAGTTCTCAACCTTTTTTGATTCATGTCACCTTTAACCACTAGAACCAAACGCTGAGTCACCCTAACATCAAAATAATAAACAATCTTTGCTGTATTTTTAAAAATTATTCTATTATTAAAAAAAGAAAAATGCAGTACACAGAAAAAACTTTTAAAACGTTGATATTAATATGAATATAATAATATGATTTTTTGTGTCATCCCAGTTGAGAACTACTGAGTTATTCGATACTTAAATTTATTTTCATTTTTTTTTTAAAATATAATTGCTACTTTAAAATTATTTTATTTTATCTATAATTTTGTGAATAATAAACTATTATTTGTATAGTCTGCTTCACTAGGTTAATCTATTATCTGTATTCTGTTCAATGAGAGAATAATCTATTTCTATGTTAATTGGATACTATACCTGCATGTGTTGTCTCCGTCTTACAAGTACGTAAAATAGCAAATTTACACTCAGCAGATCATGCATAGCACTGTTAATTTAAAAATTAGAGTGAATCAATTTATTATGAAACTTGATAACTTGATGGTAAGAACATTATCTATTTGTATGTTGGTTTTTTATGATTATTCAGTTTTTAAGTGAATAATGGGCATTTTTAATGTACACTATATTTTTATAAACGCCAAACTTGCTAAAGAATTGAGCAATCTTAAAAAAAAACAACCAACATACAAATAGATAATGTTCTTACCATTAAGTTTCATAATAGGTCAATTCACTCTAATTTTAAATTAACAGAGCTACACAATTTGCCATGTTTTATACTTGTAGGATAGAGACAACACATGCAGGTATGACGTCCTCTTGAGTTAAAGTAGTATTTTTCTTATTTTCTAATAAAAATTAGAAATATTGTAATAATTGATTAGGTTTAGTTAATTTGGGTACTATTTATCAAAATATATTAGGCATCATCTATCTAATTTTATTGGTGAACATTTTATAACTTCATAAATATTTTAAAATGAATCAATTTTTTCATCTTAATATTACTAAAATTAAATTTTAATATGTAACAATTGTATTTTTTTGTTGACAGAAAGTTTATCACATGCCTAAGTGATTTTCCTAAATTACTTGTAGCTGGTGTTGATGGAGCAGCAGTTGGACTTGGTGCTACTATGCTAGTCCATTTTGACTTGGTTTTTGCTAGTGATAAAGCAACTTTTGAAACACCATATGCACAACTTGGCCATATTGCTGAAGGTGCTGCTACAACTATTTTAGGTAGACTTTTAGTCGCGGAAATGATTATGGGTAGTCAGAGATTAACTGCTGGACAAGCTCACTATTATGGTTTGGTAACTAGAACACTATGGCCTGATAGATTCCACGATGAACTAATACCATTGGTAAAAGCATTAGCTAGACAGTCATTACAGGTTAGTTTTTTTTTATTTAAAAGTCTTAATACAAATTTACTTTAACTTAATAATTATTAAATCTAATAATTTGTTTTAAATTCGGATTAATTGGTTCTAACAGATATTAATCAAATAAAAAAATAGTCTCTTTAAGTACATTAATGTAGTTGATTTGAGGAATAAAATCATAATCAGACTTATTTTAATTCAGCACTTAACAGTGTACATTCCGCTCGGTATGATGTTCCATAAAATAACATATCGTATGTTGTACTTTCTTGTCTATCTTTGTGTAAACACAAATGACCGTATGGACAAGTGCATTTAGTATACGTTGAGTAGTAATCTGTTCTTATGTATCCACAAAATTCTCCAGCATTGCAATCCTTCAACTGAAAAAATACATATAAAATACAAATTTAACACATAAATTAATATATTTTTTTTTATTATTATGAAGAATATATTTACCTTTTTACATTTGAATAAATCTTCAACGTAACTTATATCAGTAGTTTCATTGTGTTGATCTTTTTGTTCATGTTTTATTAATTCCCAAGTTGTGTGATGTGGACAGTTACAGTGAACTTTGGCTTTTATTTGGACATTGTTATCTTCTCTACTTTTTACAATTGTTATAGATTCATCAGATTTTGTTGTACAATCAGGCAATTCGTTTATGGGTTTACAAAACTAAATTAAATAATTTGATTCATTTTAATTAGTGAAATAATATGTATCTATTTGATTATGATAAAAACCTTAAGTTGTGAACGGTTATCTAATGGCATACTAAGATTATCATTTGTACTCCACTTTGATGGACATTCTTCGCGATTTGGGCATTTACATAATCGTTCGACTTGATTTGGAAACCAAAACCTATGGTGTACAATATTACATACACTATGTTGTTCACAAATGCCTAAGTCTCGTTCACTTTTTGCCTGAACAAAAATTAAACATCAATTTTTTATTTTTTCAACACTCCAAACATGGATAACAATTAATTTACTTGTCCTGGATATATAAATACTGCATTATCTGTTTTACTAGATGTAACTGTTGTAAATGTAGATATACAATATACATTGACTACACTTATTAAAGTGTATGCAATATAATTAATCCACATGATTATTTTGCAATAGTTAATAACTGAAAAATAAAATAAGTGGTTTAAGTAATTAACATAGTAAAAATTACCGTTTATTGATAATAATGTATAATATTTTTTTTGTTTAGGCAATGATAACTTCTAAAGCACTTCAAAAACAAGAAACCAAAGATAAATTGGCAAAAGCATTAGAGTCTGAAACACATATCTTAGTACAGCAATGGACTGGTGATGAATGTCAACAAAATTTACAGGCTTACTTGAAAGATGCAGTTGACAACATTAATACCTAACTATATAATGAATTTATAATTTGTTTAGTGTTCACAGTGCGGCCTCAAAAGTTAATAATTTTATGGGGTTAAAATGCTACTCGTCAGAAACATATAGAAATTTAGCTGATGTTTATAGGTAGCCAATATCTAAATTATAGAGGATTTAGAATAATTTTTATACTCTTATTATTTCCAACTGATTCATTTTTATAACTAACAATTGTATTTTATTTTAATTAGGTTTTTTGGTTAATTTATTAATTATAAGCAATTCCTTACAATTATAAATTAGTAATTTTTTTATTTTCAACCAATAAAAGGTTCATTTCACTGGCATTTATCATAGAAAAAGACAGTATCACATTTTAGCTCTTTACTTTTCATTGGCATTTTATTATATATAAATATTTTTTTGTTTTTGAGCACTGGCCTTTATAATTTATTTTTATTTATATATATACATATTATATGATATTTTATATATATTATTTTAAAATTACAAAAAAACTTTAATTATGGTACTCCTATTTTATTTAGGTGTGTTTATTTAAAATGTTTAAGTTTGAACTACTTTAGTATACAATTTATGTTATTTCTCATACATTATTTATTGTTATAATCTCTGTTCTATATTAATTTAATTTTTTGATTTGAAGTAAAAAAAAAAGGCGAAATATTGATATTGCAGAAAAATCTCATTTTTTTCTAAATTCTAAATTATTTTAATGTTATGACAATGAGATGTGCAATTCATGTTAAAATAAAATAAATTAAATTTACTTCTGTTTTTTAATTTACTCTCAACTTTCATGAGTTTAACTGACTGGACTTAAACTAAATGTTTATCAACAGAACAATATTAATAATGTAATTTTAATTGTTATATGTTAATTTTTCATGTTAGTTTTATGATTTTAGTAAATACATTTTAATAATATGATCCTATTAAATTTGGCTATTTATATAATACATACACCTAATGATGAATTATATTTATTATATTCTCAAAAGATAATATTATAATAAATTGTATTTTGTGTTAATGTACAGTATAAAATATGATAATATTGCATAAACTAAATACTTGAGACTAATATTAATTTATGTGACTTTTTTTTAGACTTTAATATTATGTTATTATTTGATCTTTAATATATATACATTTTATGTATTATCAGATTAAACAGTGATCACTAGTTCATGTTAATTATTTAATTATTAAAATAATGATAGGTCGGATTTGTATTTAGTAAATAATATATGGAAATTTCTATTTTTGTTAAAAGTATAACAGGATGTTAAACGTTAAACAAATCATATTCATTTTTAATAAAAATAAACAACTTGTAAGCAACATTTATAAGAGCCAAATTAGTAATTAACATATTTGTTTCCTTGGACAGAAATGTATAACACACATACTAATGTAAATTATATCACAGTTTTAAAAGAAAAGAAAATATTGGTTTTTTTTGTAAAAAAAAAATTGTGTTGCAATCTTCAGTATCAATTTTGAACATTTATATCTGTATTATATTTATATTTGTTTGTGAATATAATAATTATAAATTATTACAATTCACAAACATGGTACCTAGTTGTCTCAAACATAAATACTATAAACTACTATCAAGGAATTATACAAATTTAATATTCCTATTCTGGTTAAGTCTATACATTCAGTTGTTAATAATACAATTTAACATTTTTAACACCTGGTATTAAGTAACTTGTAAATAATGAAGATAATAAAGTTAAATTACATAATTATTAAAATCTATTTAATTATATTAAAAATCATAATTTATGGAGTAAATAAATATTTTTGAGTTGATGAAGAAGTCAACATCTTTAATTTTTTTTTTAAAGCCATCAATATGTTATTATTACTCAAAAATATTAATGAATTAGAAAAGTTGTTTTTAAGAATCGGTCTAATACAAAACATTAACAAAAAAATAAACCATCCACATAAATTTAAAAATATTTACTTGGAACTACAATAGAATAACTTATAGTTGACACGTGGTAACTGCATCATTGATTACCTATGTTTGGTGGTTTTCAATCAGATAATTATTAATTGATAACTGCACAAATATGGTTTTAATTTTTTAAATAAGGTTAAATAATAAAAAAAAAAAATAAGCCATTAGACATATCTAATTAAAAACAGTTAAAAAATTTAAGTTATTCAAGTCTATTTTGTTCAAAATTTTAACGTAAAAGATTTGTTAAGACTATAAACAGTGTATACCTATGTATAAGTCTATAAAAATGGACAATTAGACAAACTTAATTATATTGAATATTACTTAAAATCTAACTAAACTAAATACCTATAAATGATAAGATAAAAAAAATGTAGTCAAAATGTAAAGACTTCCTACTGCATAGCAAAATCAATTAAAATGCAATAAAAGAAAAAAACAGTGATTCAATGCATAAGTGCAGTTCAAATTCTTAGAAGTTAAGATTTTTAAGAGTGACATACAACTAACAAGAAGTATTTTATAGAAAAATGAGATTTATGGTATCGTATTATTTGTGTTAGCTTAATTATAAAATAGGTAACTATATTGAAAAAGTAATTAATTTTAGATATAAAATTACTATGATTTAAGAAAATATCAATACTATTGTACCACAGACTATAATAATATATTATGTTATTTGCGCTAGTTGTCAAAATGTTACAAGATATAAGATCACTAAAAAAAAATATTCAATATCTATTTAAATTTAAAATATATATAAATATGTATTATTAATGAGTAAAATTGTTAACTATATATTATATTCATACATATTTTATACTACAACTTTATTTCATTTCGTTTGATTTTAAGAAAAAAATAAATAGGTATAATAACAGTGTACAGTATATGAGCTGTAGGTATTTTATATTGGCACATAGGTACTAACTAATATCTCTAGTAAAAAAATTTCTAGACACATGAATGCAGATTGAAAGTGTACAGAAACTATCTGTCATTCACTATATTATAGTCACAGATTTAAATGACATCTAGTATGATTTACGAATTAGTTAAAAAAAGATAGATCGCGACAAGACTATTTTCACATGAATCATTAATACGAAAAAACAAAAACAAATATTTTCAGTTTTGTGATAGGTATTTCAAACAAACAGTAGGTAGGTCGTAGGTAGGAATATAGTGTGTACTCACAAGTTATATAGTAGTTAAAAAGTAAGTACCGACAAATTCTAAAATTGCATAAATTCAATATTGAATTGACGTTATTACCTACTTATTGTTGAACGGTTAGTGTTGTGGATGCGGCACAAACGATTTAAAGTATGGATTTACACCGAAGCTGAGTTTTTGAAAAATCGAAAAACGTAAAACGAGATGAAGATATTATAAATTTAAAATTATAATGTTTGAGATTTATCTTAAGAAAAACATTAAGCAATATAATATAATATTATTCTAATTTCTTATTGGCTAAATGAATACATGATTGCCTATCACATGGGTCGCTCTATTGTGTGTTCAGTGTTTGTTACCACCCACGACCCTCGGGTCACGACGTAGATAAAATTTTATCTATACATTGTGATATCCACCTGTCAGATCTTATACAATATGATCATAATAATTAATAATGTGTACGGTGTGATTTAAGATTACCATATTCCCATAATATTATTCTATAAATAATATGTTGTACTGTTATCGTGCTTACAATATCTACAAGTAGACAAGTCACAAGTAGTAGGTATTCAGTATTCACAGTTTTTAACACCTATTCTACTATTTTCATGTAATCTGTGATATTTATTCAAATGTGTTGAATACAAATATTTTGTGATAGAATTTAATACTAGATTGGAAAAATTGTAAAGACTGAAAAGTTGGTGCTACACTACAGCCTACTTCTCCTGGTTGTACGGGATGACAATGATGACATGTTTCTATTTGTTATAAGAATAATATGAAAGACTACTATTATTATAGTACTAGCTGAGATCTACAAATATTGTCCGAAGAGGTGGATATAGGATTTTTTTATGGTAGGTGCTATTTTGTTAATAATAATAGTCTTAAATTACTTATTAGTTACCTATTATGTATAATAATTTGTGCGTGGCCCACGACCGGTGTTTGCTACTCCTCGACGCACGGCGCGCATTTTGGTAGCCCGTACCAACAATTTGACACTCGGAGAATTATTAGTAATTTTTAATAAAAATATGCGGAACGGTGGGTGCTTCAGCTCCCAAGCACCTCCCCTAGATCCGCCACTACTCCGAAGTGAGAACTTTAGCTAGTTTTTAAAATTAATTTGTTCTTCAACTTCTTTCAAATTGTTTTTTTAATAATTAAAACAATAACATTATTTATCTGTGTCTTTTTCAATTTCAGCCAAGGTCATGTCTTTAGCTATTTTTACATGAGATTATTTCGTATTTTTTTCCAGTAATAAAAATGTCTTTGAACGGCTTGGACTATACAAATAAATAAATAATTGTAATTAAAATATACCTAATACTATAGAAAAAGACAAAAGTGAAATTGTAGCAGTTTTTTTTTCAATTTTTTGCATTTTATATACCTAACTAAATTATTGTTTAGGTACACCATTTACACTTATACATATATTATACACATTATACACACTATTGTATTACTTTAGCCATATTAATAAAATAAAACAAAAGCCACCAATAATAGATAAGAAATCATCTTGTATGATACTTAACAGACTTAGTGTTTATAAGTCTGTTTAGAAATGGTCAAAACATTAATTTATTCTATTAATAGTACTTATTTAGAATTTTAAAATTATGTAAAGCCGTGTAGGTAAATATCAGTATAATATTACATCATTATACAATAGGTAGTTTAGTAGTTATCTATAGGAAAGTAGGAAATATAAATATTATTATTATTTATTGTTATATTCAGGTACACAGTGACGCAACTATTTGAAATTAAAAAATATACATACTAATATTTTTCTACATAATGTAACCATGATGATTTTTTTTTTTTAATTATTAACGTATTGGACTTAAATAAGTGACATTTTTTTCATGTTTCAAAATATTATTATTTATGATATTGAAGTTTGTAATTATATACGGAGTTAAGCTGTTATTGGTTTTGGCGAGGCCTCCTTCTGTCAGTTTTTCAGAGATGTTTGCTATATTTCCCAAAATAGTCAACCCTCCTGGTGGTTGTGTAGGTACCACAGAATAGATGAAATATAGCGGATTGTTTCATCAGCTCTGCATAAGAATACAATGTAATTTTTAAGACGCGACCATTCTGATTTCATCTATTCTATACTAGGACTATTTCTATACTATTCTATTCTATTTTCACTAGGTACACGCTTAGATCATATATGATTTAAGGGTACCTACACGTCATAAGTACCTATATTTTTGTAAAATTACGAGTAAAAAAAAAAACAGTTGGTACCTAATTACGTAAGTGGTAAGTAGGTATTCATTTTATAAAGAAAACGGTTATATAGTTTTTGTTTTTATAAACTTATATTATGGTTGAAGCAGTTTTTTTTTTTTATTAAAATTTGATGTAACTTAACCGTACATAGGCTGATATACCTGCTATATACGGTCTATATACGTGGTATAATCGCTGATAATAAATATACAGCAGAGAAGTAGGAATATAATATGTCTTAAATAGTCATATAGATACGGACCGCTGACTGCTTGGTTGGTACTATTTTTTTTTACTGCGTGCATTGGTTAAACATAGGTACATATAATAGTATATTTATAATCAATGCTGCGTGTCTATTTTTTTTTAGCTTGATCTATTCATGATGTTTAACGTATTATTCGTAATTCTACAATTATTTATTATACATACCTACCTATTTTTTTCAGTAGCTGTCATAATTTCACGCTGTGTAGCTTACCGTTTATATATATTATTTTACCTACACATAAAAAATTTTATATTTTATATTTGTTAATGTTAAATTCTAATATGTAAAGAATTTCTAATTAATATAAACTATTATCAAGGGTGGAATATGTAATCTAGGAATGTGCAAAAAAACGAGTATATCAATCACAAACTAATGCACCTATTATAAGTAATATTATAGAGAAAGATTATTAATTAAGTACATTTCCTTGTTGTGTTTGGACGGGGCTCTATATCTTCAACTATACCGGACCGGACATGGTCGGTGACACAGTTCCGAACTGTTCTTTATATACCTATTATATGAGTATTATGTTAAAATATGTTTGACTAAAGTTTGACACTTAAGAAAAATTTATCTAAGTTTTGGGTTTGATGAGGTCCATAAAAGTACATTTTCCTTTGCTATAAAGTAAATTGGAATAGAAAAGGGAGTTTTTTAATTTTGACCACTCAAAGTATTAACGAGATTCAAATATCCAATTTACTACCAGAAAATATACTCTCAAAAGTACCTACTTTAACTGCTCCAAAAGAGATTGTGACTGTTCATAAAGGAAATATTTAATTAAAAAATATAACATACAATTAGTCTGAATACAATTTTTAAAGTTAAGTAAAGAATTTATTCTTTAATAGTATAATCATCCCGTTTTTATTTCAAATAAAATTAAAACGGTTTATTAGGGGAAAAAAATGGTTTATTTATTTTATAATTAGTAGTGTAGTGCACCAACACCAATAAACCATCCAGTTGCAATAAAACAATGTTTTACAATAATAATCAATTTTGTGCTTACTTTACACACTTAATATATTATTTTTGAATTTAACATTAATTTGTATAATGTACCATAATATTTATAAAAAACTTAAATCTAAATAAAATAGACTCATTTTATTAAATTTAATAATTAATATATAATATAGGTTTACAAATAACTTTCACCTTTGCATGAATTTAAAAACCCTTACAATAAGATGAATATACATTTTAAGTTAAATTCGTTTATATTTTACAATGAACTAACTGTGTTTCTATAAATATTTTATTAATTATTGACCAGTATAACTTTTAAAATTTAAAGAATAAGGTATACAATATTTAATATTATTTATATATACTATAATAATAAAATTTATTACACGATTTATACGATATAGGTAGGTTAGGTTAGGTTCTGAATTTTAACTTATACTTTGAATACAATTATAATTTATGTAAATAATATAACGATTTATAAATTAAAATTAAAATTTAAAATTATTATTACATACATTATATATTTTTACGGTTTAAAACTTATTTTATATGTGAATTAAATTTAAACTTTGCATTTGTATTAAAATAAATGTATTTTTTGTCTATTTAACACAATTGAATTTATGTCGATAAATATCTTATAAAGATAATATATTTTGGATTATATAATAATGTATTGATTATAATATATAATTTACCTATATAATTCAGCTATTATCGTTATAAACTTGTAAGTTATAACGTAATATTATAAGCATCTATATTTAAGTTTTAGGTAAATTTAATGTCATCAATAATTACGCCGAGTACCTATACTTGAGTAGTTGAGTACCTATTTTTATTTCGTATGAGACCTATGATGTGTATAGAATATCTACATGTGTCATGTGGTTTCAGGATTGTCTTATGCTTATCAATGCATTTTAATTTAGAAAAATTATAATTTATTATAGATGTTATAGAGCTACAACTATTATAGTTAAGTTTAAAAATTTAAAAAAAAAAGTTTTGGTAAAAATGAATTCATAGGTTGGTAGTAATTTTCTTAAAAATATGACACAATCGATTTAAAGAGCTAATTTATGTAAGTACCTACTTCAAAAGTCGAACGAAATTTTGTATTGAGTTTAAAGTGTTGACAGAACAGATATATAAAATATATATACCTAATAATATTATGTATTTATGTAGGTTGTAGCCTGTAGGTATGTACCTATGACCAACACGGCGTGAGTGCGTGGCACGTCCTACATGCGTCCATATGTCTATATATTATATATTTATATGTATATTATTATTATTTACGTTCTCGTAACACTAACATATGATTAAATTTCGTTTTGCCAAATAAACAAAAGTAAAAATTGCATTTACTCAGCAATCTGGTTGCCTTCATATTTCGTCCAGTAGATTCGTCTAATACTTCATCTGTAGGTTTAACCTGAAAAATGATACATTTTCGTATTACGTACATTGTGGTTTCATCAATACATTTATTTATACTTAACTGAGTTTAATATAATGTATAAGTAGGTATATTTAATATTCTATGTACATAATAATATATTAAATTAAATTCGTTTATATAAAGAGATTCAGCAAATGCATGGATGTTATAATATAAGCATCTATAGTTTACATGGCTATATAGGCTCATATATTTTATTGTCTAACGGAAGCAGAAATCTGGTCAGTGATAATATTTAGATGATGAAAGGGCGGGGAATACCGAAGAGTAATGTCAGGGCCGGATCTAGGGGGAGGCGAACCGGAGCACTTGCCCTGGAAGTTTTAGTCGGGGGGGGGGCCAAATTAAGGCGCCAAATTGTGGGCATAACAAAGGGGGAGGGCGCTTATTTTATACTTCTCCCCGGGTAAAAAATATACTAGATCCAGCACTGAGTAATGTCATATCTGTGTTACTCCTGCGTAAGTTCGCGTACTTAGTTTCTTTAAGACTAAAAATATATAATTATGATTTTTTTTTTATTTAAACTCACATGCGTTTCGTCTTCAGAAATCCACGTTATATTTTTCCTATCGACCGCTCGACTCCTGCTCGCGCCACGAGTAACCAGTGTTCCTGACGCCGCAGCCGCTGGTGCAGCCGCCCCTAAGCCTGCAACTCCAGGACCAAAGAGTCCAGACAGTCCCGTGCCCAATAACCCTGTCGTGCCCAACAACCCCGTACCCAATATGCCGTTGACGCCACCCAATATGGATGGAACGGCCCCATAACCGAAACCACCGGCGGTACCGTAGCCTCCGCTGTGCAGACCTCCATAACCCATGCCACCAAATCCAGGCCCGCCTCCAAATCCTCCACCACCGAATCCATTACTGTAGCCAATACCGTTGCCAAAAAAGGGCCCGGTGAAAAATGACTTTAGGGTCGGTATAAGCAGTATTAATAGCGCATGTAGAAGGAACGCCAGGAATGCCAGTACTGATATAAATGTTGATGGTTCTAGGCCAAAACCTAAACTGTAAAAAAAAATTATATATTATTTACACAATATTTTGTTTTATTTAAAAACAAAATATGTCCAAAAAATAATATTTAATCATACAAATAGTATTATAGCTCACATGTTTGTCGTGTCAAACATATACGGCATCAAGTACGACGCTTAAATATATTTTTTTTACAAAAATATAATAGAAAAAAAATAAGCAAGTGAATATCGTTCTGCTGTACATTAGGTTAGTCGAGTTACCCACTATTGTGGCCTGTGGGTGTGTTAAATTTGAATTCAATGATAAATTATTGATATTAGGTAAATGATAAATCGACCTGAGCGGAGACGCGCGGTCTGTCAGCTTATATTAACTATAGGTATAATAATATTTTATGATATATTTTTATATAAAGCTATTGAAGTAATTTATTTTACTTATTTTAACTATTGCAGTATAGTTGTGAATAGTAGGTACCTACTGTAAATATTGCATTTATTTTATTATAATATTATTAATATTTAATAATATATTTTTTCTCCATATTAAATTAACTTAACTTATGTAACTTAAAAAGGTAAAATCTTTCTGTAAATACCATAAAATAAATTCATAATATAAATAGAAATAATGACTTAAAATAAATTTAAAATGTCATTGCGTATAGTAAAATGCATAATGATTTAATAATATGCGTGAAAGTTTGAAGTTCTTACAAATAATGTTTTTAATTTAAAAAAAATATCTTACGTTGTTATTTATCATTTAATAGGTACCTAGTTCATTTTGTCCAAATTTGCACTGAAAATGTCTATAAAAAATAATTGTATGTATACATGTTTAGATTAAAATTTTATGGTTTCAGAAGTTTATGAATTACTTATGAGAAATCTGTATTAAATTTTCGAAACTTCGAAATAAACCAAAAGTTAATTAGAGTTTCAAACTACAAAATAATTTGCATTTTTTAAATACATATATTATGCTTTGATTAAAAAAAATATAGTTAGAACAAATTTTTCTTAAGAAATAAGCTGTAAAATATATAAAGAATCTTGTATTTAACACTCAAATCTTGAGTGAAAAAATATGAATTTTTGGTAATTTTCTTGGTTTGTATGCATTTTGCTTTTAGGAATGTTTACTAAACAGTAAAAATGTTATCTTTAATTTTTGCTAACCGATGTTGTCTATTTTCATGGTTTGGATTGTAGAATAAATAATATTATTTCCATTGGAGTATTGGACATTGGTACTTTGTATAATATGTGAATTATTTAAAAAATAATGTTTATCTAAAAAACATAGTATATAATGTGTGTTAATAATAAAAGTACCTTATGGACTATAAGGTGTACTCAGGTTAGGTTACACCTAACCGTCCTAACCTGGCGTTTTATTAGTATTTTTATAATTTATTATATCTATCTAAATGTAATAAATAAATATTTTATTTATTTTTAAAAATTATTTCTAACTACAAATAAAAATAAAATAATTACTTATAGATTAGGTATTTAAATGTCTTAAAGAATTTATAATTAATGCTTACCCATTGCCTCTTGATGGTTGATAATCGTCAATACCATACGATCTGTCCATGTTCATAGCTGTAGTAATCGTGACTAGTGAATAATGCTTACTTTTGAATGTTTTCCGATTATTTATAATAAACTTTAAAACTATCCTACATCCAAGAACTTCTAACTAGTAGTTGTATTTCCGTTACTTTTAGCCGTAGAACCGTATCGGAGTAGGATGTCAAAAACAAGAAACGTCAAGTATGCACATTTTAACATTATATATAGGCAGTCAAAACTGTCACAATTTGAAATTCAAATAATTACACTTTATAAAATCGCAACGGTTCAGATAATTCAATTATTATGTTACATTATTTCTGTAACAATTAGGTACCTATATTATAATGACTGAAATATAGATCAATTGGTCAACGGTTAATGATATATAATACTTTTATTGTATTATTTTGTATTTATGTATATACACATTATATATTTCGAAAAACATATATAAACAAATATAACTATTTTAACTACCTTAATTATCTATTGCCGATGCATGTATTTAATAAAGAAGTTAATAGATTTAACGATTTAAGGATATAGGTTCTTGAGTTCTAATCAGTTAGCCGTTATATGTATCTTATTAACTGTAATCTCTAATCGAAAAATATGGGTTTATTTTTAAAACTATATGATGTAATAAATTGTAAAATATTTTTGTTCTAAAATTATTCCAACCAAGTTATAACATAATTTTATAATATATTATTATTATTTATGTATAATATCTACTGTAGAATTCTGTCTTTTACAAATCACATGCAAACGCATATAGGCACGCTTTAACAATTAAACAGTTATACGTTTACTAGTGGAGTACTTTTACGTGTTTAATACATAGGTATAAGTAATTTTAAAAATTATTATTTTAATTGAATTTTCGATGTTGTATTTAGATATATTTCTTTACATTTAATTATAATTAATTTTTAATACTTCTTTCTAATTAAATATTTATTTTTTACATATATATATTTTTCGTTTAAAGCTGTACGGGTGTAATCTTGTAACAAACTTCAACAATATTTTAATATCATTGATTGTTGACATATCTCATAAATTCATAGCACAAAATTAAATATAATTTATTTACATGGAATCGAATAAAATACAATCATCTATAAGTTATAACAGAATAGACGTTTTATGATGTAATTTATTTAATAATTTATTGGCGGATCTTAAGAATATTTTTCCAAATTTTTCCGCGCAGTTGCTCCAAATACTGAAATATCCCTCTCCTACATAACGTAGTGCATCATTACACACTTTTTTACTAATACAAATTATAGGATGAAACGGTGAATTGGAATAGGTTTTCTTGAAAATGATTTAATTTTTAGATAATAATGCTTACTAACTATTATTAATCCTCCTAATTTAACCACCTGGTACAAAAACATACCTCTAAGGCTCTAATTATCCCACTAATACCCTGCAGGTTCTCTCCATAAAAATATTTAGTATCGTTTTCCCGTCTCTGTTTTGGCTACACTCTTTCATCTTTGGCACATTTTCTTCTCATTCCATTAAACTTTCATTGAACGATTCCCCCTCTGCACACTCAATAGTGACACTATCACTATGGTTTGTGACATTATACCTACCTAATCTACACCTTTCCCAGTATATCACCCCAATGGGATCACCTATATTATCCCTTGGAAGAGTATATTGAATGAAATTGAGCGACGAGGGGGTGTTTGAATGGTGTTCCACATTGGAATGTATAGACGAAGAGACGTATATTTAGAAATTTTGCGTCTCAGGTTATCTGAGTGCCATCACTTTTTTTTATCACCTAAATAACCTAGGTACCGTATTATATCAAAATGCTCTCCAAAATTTACCGCCCCTAAAAATTTACCGCCCGGGGCCCAAGCCCCCCTGGACCCCTCTAAATACATCACTGTTTAGACCATTTACCATTTATGTAAAATGTGGTAGCTGTTTTTCTTATGTTGGGTATTTCAGTATTTGAATACTTATATATATATTTCGAAACTAACTGTAATACCTACAAAGCTCTTGCAGCCTTATCTTTAGACTAAACCATCTTATTACATATTGTGACTTGTAACTTGATATTGCACTTGTGACTAATAATATCAAATTAGTAATTATAGTATTATACAACTATACGTTCCAATAACGTGATCTAAATTTTTTCAGATTTACTACCTCATTAATTAGTATTCTCCTATTCCTCCTTTCCTAAAGTTATATTATTTTTATCTCTGTACTTTTCCCCGCAGTGTGTATCGAATACTTAGGTACTATTGTATAATAATCTATTATAATACTTATTATTGCAGTAGTCTATTGCTTATAAATAATAATAACCAATGTTATTGTGGAATCTAGCCATGCTTTTAATAAATGTAAAATACTAGGTATACTTGTTCGAAATATATCATAAAACAACTATTTTAGAAACCAAGGATTTTTTCAATTTCAAATGCATTTTTATCAAATAAAAAACTGAATGCTCGACCATTATGTTTTTATGATTGCTCTGGGCCTTTGAGTTTTCCAATCACTTCGTTAAAACTTACAATTTGTCAGTGATATTCTATAACTCACAGGTACCATTGGAATTATTATCTTAGAAAATAACTTTTTTACGATTTCTTTTATTTTTTTCTTTTAAAGACATTTACGTTTTGCTGTGATAAATTCAAATATTTCTTATACTTAAAAGTAAAAGTTTAAAAAATGTGTACTTGATTTATATTATTTCGAATCGTCGAGATGCAATATATTGTCTAGATTACGATAAAAAAAAAATTTTCCTGTTTAATGTATTGTGTGTTGATTAGTATCTACATATGAAACTAAATTATAACATATTTAACACGAATAACATACATTGTTTAACTGCTCAGCTTCTGTGAAAAATATAACTTGAAACAAAGCGTAAAGGTATTTATATATATAAATATGTTTATGTTACGACGTTATATGAGACATTGCTATTATAAACAAGGTAACTCTTTGTGCAGTTCATTCCAGTTTTTAAAATTGGTTGAAAGGATTATTATACACGTGCTGTATTTTATATGGTGACAGTGTGTATTGTCATAAATGTGTATATAGTCATCTATCTATGGCAACCTACCTATAATACAGGTACAATGGTAATTAAGTAGATACTTATTATTTATAAATTATTATGTTTGAATTCTGTATAATTTCCAGTAAAGTTGAATAATTATGTATGCATCATATTATTGTTATTTTATCACTTCTAGTATCGAATATTATATTAATATGTCAATATAATATTATCGTAAATTCAGGGGTCGGATATTCAGATATTTAAAAAATTGTATGTTTTAAATATTTTTTTTCTATTTATCCAATTTAATGCTGACCTGAATAAAAATTTAATTCGTATTCTATTAAAACAAATAATACTATTTTGATTTTATGGTTTTGTATTTTAAATGCATATTTTAGGATTTTAAGAATTTTTCAGTAAATTTTCAAACTTTTTTTAAAATACAATTTAAATACTATAATAAATATAAGTTATAACTAAATTATTAAAAATAATCTTAATAGACTTCCTTGAATCGAAAAAAGTAGTAAATAATCCAAATAATCCTAGAGAAACACTAAATATGGCTAGTGGATGAGTAGGAAAAGAAAAGAAATTTGCAAAAAACTTCAGAATATATAGGTAATTGAAAAGAATGTTGAATTAAAAACTTTGGTACAGATTTTTAAAAACATTCCGGCGAAGTCTATACTATAGAAGAAATAGAAGATTAAATGGTTGAGGATCTTGCATACTTTAAAAATACTTAGTTATTAATTAATACTTATTTATTAATAATAAATTAATTTTTTTCACGAATTTTCACGTTAAAATTTTTAACTTTCGTTAATTCGTTGGCGAAATATAGCTGCTCAAAGTTAGGAGGTTTTAGAAGGATTTTAGGTGTTATATACATTATATACAAACTAATTAGCAACGTTGGAATTAGGATTGTTGGTAATTAATTGTTTTTAGCTGCACTTTATATCCGTAACACAGTGTGCGTGCGCTGTACTGGCCTTAAATTATAATAGGTACAAAGTGCAATGATTATTAATCGTGTATTCAACAATATTAAACTCATTACTATTATAACTACTGGTATTTGCAAATAAAAATCCTAATTCCAAAGGTACTCATTAGTATGTATGTAGGTAAAATTTGTGTATAACACCCCAAAACTTTCTAAAATAACCCAACTTTGAGCAGGTATAACTCACCAACGGATTAATAAAAGTTAAATATTTTAACGTGAATATTCATGAAAAAAATAGCTTTCGGTATTAATGTTTGCAATAATTATTATTAATATATAGGTTACCATTTGAAAATCAAAAGTTGATATAGTTCTTTTACTATTAAATATAAGTGTGAACAAAATTATACAGTTGTAGAAAAACATCATGTGTCTAAAAAATTGAAAAAATTATACTTTTTGAAAAATGATAAAAAAATCACTCTGTATATTATCATAGATTTATTTGCATAAATATGTCGTAATA
This sequence comes from Aphis craccivora, assembly GCA_009835225.1. Taxonomy (NCBI): domain Eukaryota; kingdom Metazoa; phylum Arthropoda; class Insecta; order Hemiptera; family Aphididae; genus Aphis; species Aphis craccivora. The sequence continues at coordinate 63,888 of VUJU01000662.1, read as the reverse complement.
TATACCTATTATACCTACTAAGTTGTTAATATTTTGTAAGTGCATGCTGCATGTGCATATTAATATAAATGCTTTAATTAGATAGGTGAGCAATATAATATTTATACTTTATAATAATGTTTAATAATTTCAGTAGCGTAATACACTTATAAGCTAGTAGGGACTTATACATCACATATTATGTGATATGTAGGAGTTAAAGTAATTTTTTACTTGCTACTCTCATGTAGGAACTTACGATTCCCCAGACAGACAACTTGGGGGTTGGAGAAACCGTTCACTGGCGACACTCTGACGATTTAATTAATTTAGAGCTTGGTTAATGAGTACCTAAGTCGTAACACAATTTCCCTCTTAAGTTTTAATCTTTTTGGGGTGTTTCCGGGTATTGGGTAGGAAAGATTGTTCTCTAAATAAGTTTGGATAATCAGAAAGAGATTTGTGGTATCGTTTGTAGGATTTAAATGTGGTTTTATGAACTGATTGAAAATTATAGATCAGTGTGGATCGAGTGTTTGATTCGAAACATAGAAGGGGGGTTTGTAATAATATGTACTTTAAAAAGAAAAAAGTTTCATAGCCAATCTTATAATAATATATAGGTATAATATTTAAAATAAAGGTATGTACCTAATATATTATACTTAAAAAAACAAGTAAGTTCATAAATATGCCAATACATGTATTAAACGTAGACACGCAGTTGAGCACTTATCGTGAACTTCCACACCTATTGTAGGTATATTATGTCGAAGACGTGAGATACCAATATTGCCATATTTCATTGCGTCATTACGTCATTAGATATGCCGTGGTCAGTGGTCACCTTGCGCATAGATAAATATTATATATTCTATTATTATTATTATCTAAGCCGTTGTTCAGATAAGGATACCTATACCTATTATTTTTTGCACTATTATACTGCCATTAGTGCCATTACAAAAAAATATATTAATATTAAAAAACATTTAAAGTTTCATTAGTTTGAATAATACAATGTCTTCAATATTATAATCTTTTCATATTTTTAAAAAACATTTTACTACATAGATAAACCTACCCAGCGTTTCTTAAACTGTGTTCTACGGAACTTGAGCATTTATTTCAAAATGTTCAAGAAAATTAATTTAAAAAATCTAACTATATTATAAAGATTAGTTGCGGCTAGCGGGGAAAAATGTTTTACGCATTAAAACTATTGAAACAGAGTAGGGGTTCTAATTATATCGAACTGTAATCACTTGTTGTTGAAAACTAAATAAAAATATTAAATAGTTAAAATTAAAAAAAAAAAACGTAGGGATAAAAGTGGACACAAAAATGGATAAAAAGTTTAAGAAACGCTGACCTAGACGAATATCCGTGTTATACGTACCCAGTAGGTAAGTTACTAAAATATTAAATATATTCATATAAGATATAATACAAATGCGTAAAGGTATAGCAACACAATTAATTAGTCAATTAACAACACGAACATGCTCAGGCCAGTGTGAAGTACCTACCTAACGTAGTATCTTCATTTATAATATTTTAATAAAACAATTAATCTTAAACCACACGTCTCAATGGGTAAAAAGTTGAAATCAATGACTACTAAAAAGAAACAAGTCTCCTACCTATCATACTAAATACTATTATGATGCGTAGTAAATAGTCACCAAGACCACTCATCGTTCTTTTCGATAGGACTATAAGGGGATCTAACAAAAGACCTCATCAAGTGGTTTGCAGTATATAGGTTAGTCAACGGGGGAATAGAAAAAAAGTCTCGGGAAAATAGTCTCTATAGGAAGAAAAGTCTCTGTGGGGGGAAGTACAAATTGAAATATTTTAAATACAATTTTTATAATCACCCTGTATGATATGTTATGCTTATGAAATAAACTTATATAATCACTCTGTATAATATGTTAGTTTGGTGTAGAATACTGCAAATAAAATAATAAAATCTACTATTCACTTATACATTTATAGTTTATACCTAATATACATTAGGTTGATGTGTCCTGTGGAAAACCGTAGATAAAATGATGATAAAATTAATAAAAATGATATAAGTTTGATTTTTAGTTTTTACCTAGGTACTGTATCGGCAGTAGATTGTATTTATGTATATTGACAGGTTTATATATTTGATAGAGCGTTTATAATAAAGTAAAATATAAATATGGTGACTTTCATGGTATAGTAAAATATAGTATAGTTCAGTAAGGCAGTAGGTGTGTGTGTGACGGAAGAAGACAGAGTACTTACGTCAAACAGTTTTAAATAAATTCAGTTAAAAAAAAAAAAAAAAAAAAAAATGGAGATTTTAAAATCTAATAATGTATGTGAAAGTTGGAACTTGGTTTTCACATATGGTTGGTCAAAATAATCCAACAATATAGAAACTTATTACTAATTAGTAATAAAATAAAGTATGAAATAGCTGCAGACCGTGCCAAATTAGCTTTAGATGAACTGGGTGAGTAATCTATTAGACGAAAAAAAATGAATATGGAAACAAGATTAAATACCATATTATGCATGCGTTTTAGAGAAAATAAAACAGAAATTAACTATTTGTTAAAAGCTATAGCTCAAAATATTATGTTAAAGCGATAATAATTAAATAATTAATTTTATTTTATTAGTTTGTACTTTTTTTATTATAATTTATTTTTGTAACGTTAATATTACATTTATATAATATGTTTTATTTAAATTGTTTCAATTTGTACTTTTCGAGACTTTTTTCCTCCGAGACTTTATTTCCTGGAGACTTTTTTTTCTGGGTACTTTTCTTCCAAGAGACTTTTTTTCCTACCATCGTCTATTTAATAATATATATATATATATATATTGCTTAAAAAGTATTAACTAATTGGATAAATATATATATTGCTAGATAAATCAAAAAACAAAAGGTGATCATTTTATTCACGAAAAAATATGGTGCCATCTATTATTGGTGGTAGACTGGTAGCAATAATTGTAGATTTTCAATAGGCACTAAGTAAATTTTTTTGACATTTCAAAATTTAGTTGAAAATAAGACTACACCCATAATTTCCCAGGATTGACTTCCAATTTTCCAATGATTTTTGAAACACTTCAAGATCACAGGACACAGGAAGATAAAAGATTATAATATAATATTTCTATTTAACACAGATGGCGTTATAAGTACTTAATCAATATATTTCTAAGACACGGACTAAGATAATATGAGATAGTACTGTGATTGGACAACGTCGATTATTATTGATAAGTGATAACCATTATCTTTCATTTTAATTTTTTCTATATGTTTATAAATATTTATTATTGTTCGGAGACCATCGGCAATCAGAGTATCAGACATTAATTTATTCCAGTAGGCAGTCGCAGTAGGCAGTATTCATCATTTCGTCATTCGCTATCGTCGTTTGTCGTTCATTATTTTAGACGTTTCTGTTCGTCGTCGTTGATCGTTGTTGTTTTAGCGTGCTAGATCTGTGTTCGCTCGACTGGAATTTATTATTATTATTACTGTTTTTACTTTCACTTTTTTTGTTCTCCATTGGAAGAGACAGACAGACAGAAGAAAACAAACAAAAATATATTTCAATGGTGATCTAACACTGTTGCGTTGAGCGATTGAATCTCTTGACGTGCTGTGAATACGCGCCGGGTAATTATTTTTCATTCGATATTTCACTAACATTGCAATTTGGATTTATCACCTGTCTCAATAATCAATATTATATTTAATTCGATATTTTCGAGTTAAATGACCTGGCTATCGATTAAATGATCTAATTCTTAAAACTCTTTAGCAGGCGAGTATAAGCATATAATAAATAATAATGTTAATTATAAATTGCACAACTTCATATTCGGAAAAAATCGTGATATTTTTGTCACTTAATTGTATATTTAAATTTAACCATTTTTTTTCGGTTAAAAATTAAATATTTTTTCACCTACAACAGGAAAAAAATTGGTATATTTATTTTTAATTTAAAAATGTATATACTCGTTATACATGTTTTAAAATAAGTTTTTTATAGACTAATTAAGTTAATTACTACTTTTACTTAAGTACTATTTTAGGACATCAATGTCACTATTTTTTTCAAATGATCATTAATTCATTTGTATTATTTAATTTTAATTCAAACATAAATTTCATACAGCATATTAATAATAATATGCACATGTTAGCCAATTGTTTTTCCTTAACCAAATTAATTTACATATTTTTAAATCTAATTGTTGATTGTTAATAATTTAAAATTCTATTTGTCATACAACACAACATACAGGTGACCTATTTTATGCTAATATATTATATTCTCTACTGTTTTCAGTTTTTATAGATTATTCATTTAGGTACTTAGTTTGTTTTCTAATTATCTTAAGTAATTTCTTATTGTAAATGTCATTATTTTTCAACCAGCTTATATTCAATACAGTCTGTGCTTTTTGTATGTAGATTTTGTGCTACACTTCTACTACTGCATATAACTTTATTGTTTAAAGTGAATACATTATAGTATTAATAGGTATAAAAAAATAAATATAAACAAGCATCAATAAATAATTTGTTACAAATTGGTAGCTTGTAAAAGTCAATTCAATTTTGATTTCATTCAAAGTTATTATGATAAATAATTTTGGTTTTACTATTTACTTTAATACACATCAAATGAATAAACAGTTTGCTTAATTATTATAATATTTTTTTAAGGAGTACATTTTAGATATTATTACCTATTTGCTTATTTTTAAATTCATTCAGTTATAGCTTGAGTAATGGTAGGTATTAGTTTAAAATTAGATTATGTAAACTTATACAAATTTATAACTTTATTATATTATTTTAGTATATATATTTATTTACTACTGCACATACTCAATACTTTCAGGTATTTAAACTCATTATATTAGTTAATTAATAAATTAAGTATTAGAGGATTTCATATTATAGTTAGTATAATAGGTTAATAGTATGTTAATGTTAGTACAGTATAATATTGTTAAGTAAGAAATTAAAAAAAAAAGGTATAAATGTATTAATATTATAAGCAATAATTTATTTTTGTTGATATTAGATTATAAAAAGTTTTAAATCTTTGATAAATATGTGGGTATACTTAAAATTTTGAAAGTATTTTTTCTTTCATTTTTCAAGATGTAAAAATTTTTGTATGTAATATACTCAAATAAACTATAAACAGAAAGAACCTTGATAAAACTACAAGGCTAATGTATTAGGCAAGTTAAACTAAATTCAAGTTTGGTTCATCTGGCTTAAGTTGTTTACCTTGTTTTTATTGTTAATAGATGAATCCATTATATATACATCTAAATATTTAATTATAGTTAATTTCATTGGAAAGTAAAGTTTGTTTTGTAAATTAAATAATACATGCAGTTAAAAACAATTTTATTTTTGATTGATTTCAATACTACTTAATTAGAACAAAAACTATTACAAAATATAATAATTGTATATTTGTACATTTTATAATATTTCAAATAATTATAAAAATATTTTTTTTTAGATTTTTAAGTATCATGGCTGAAGCCCATTCAGCAGTTGCATTTTCATTTTCAATTACCCATGAAGGTTGGGATGTTAATTTTGATCGTGAAGTGCTCCATTTAGTTTGGGCATCTGGAATTCGTTCTTGGAAAAAACGTTTAGCCAGATTTAAGGTGTTTATAATATTTTTTATATTTTATTAACATTTGTCACTAAGATATGAAATGTGATAACATTTTAAAATTTCACTTCATTCTATTACTTAATTTTAAAATTATTTTTTTAAATTTTAGAACAATGTACGGAATGGAGTTTTTCCAGCTCCATTACAAAGTCTTTGGGCTATGATGGGTATTGTACTTGCTCTTCGTTATGCCAATAATAATTTTATTAAATATACAGACACTATATTACAATATTTACCTGGGTAAGTGAATTAGATTTTTGTATTTTATAATTTAATATAATTTAAAATCATTATGCTTTTAATTTTTAGGACATCCTACGTATGGCAAATAGTATCTTGTTTTATTTTATCTTTAACATTTTGGTTAATATTAATTTACATTGTAAGATACACGTTTAAACTCTTGTTAATGTATAAAGGTAATTATTTGTATTCATAATTTGAGAAATATATATTAATATACTTGCTTATTCAGGATGGATGTATGAAAGCAGAGGAGGACAAAAAGTTTCTTTAAAAACCAAACTTTGGGGCTTAGGCATAAAACTACTTTCTTCAAAAAGTAAACCATTACTTTACAGCTATCAAGGTTCATTGCCAAAACTTCCATTGCCTCCAGTTAATGAAACTATGAAAAGAGTAATTATTTTAAACAACTAATGAATAATATCGTATTTAATTCTGTAGACATTGACTAATGTTTATTTTATCACAGTATTTAAAAAGTGTTCGTCCATTAATGAATGATTCAGAATATGAAAGTATGATAAAGCTAGCCAATGAATTTGAAAACGGCATTGCAGTGAAGCTTCAGCGATATTTATGGTTGAAATCATGGTATTTATTTTTCATATTTTATTTCTCTTATAATGTTATGAGTCATTTAAACAATATTTTTATTATTACCTAATTTTATTTTAATAGTGGCTTATTGATTTTTCTTATCATTTAGCTGTACAATTTAGTAGTTAAATAATTATATAATAATTGTTTTATAACCAATAACCATTATGAAACTTCTAATATAAATGACCTCAATTATATTCGATAGCATTAAAATTATAAAAAAGTGAGCTTAATCAGAATAGAGATAAAAGAAGGATGGGTCTATGTTAAACTCGCCGTATGTTAGAGTTGTATTCTATTAATTTTAAATGTGATAGAATATAGTTGAGTTTAACCATAAATATTCAAAAGTTTTGTTGCTTACAGTTTATAATTTTTAAATTATCAATATATATATTAGAAAAGCTATCATTTTCAATTTTTAATTAATTGATCCTTTGAAATTGTATTGATATAAATATATAAATAAACACAATATGCATTATAATACGGGTTGCTATGTTTTATACATAGAAATATAATTAAGTAGTGGTATAATTGTGGGTGATCAAGGGGAACACTTCCATTTTTGCTGGGTTGAAAGGTATAATTTTTCAGATAATTTTTTACTGCAGGAATCTAATCTTCTAAAACAAAAAACTAATAGAATTAATACATTAATGAGATGATTGAGATGAAAAAATATTTTTATTCTAATTGTTAACAACGTCCTGCAATAGTTGAAATAAGAACATTTATTTCATGTTTCTTCTGTTACATAATTTGTTGATTCCTTGTCATTGTAAATCGTATTATCTAGGTTACAAAAATTATCAAAAAATATCATTTCATGAATTATGATTATAAGATTATCACTTGATAATTATGAAACTTATGATTTTTTTTTAAATTAGTTGTTTTTTCAAATTTTTTTTTTTTTTTACAAATTCTTATGTACTTAATATAATTTTACAATATATATATATATGATATAGGTATATATCTATAGTTTATTTTTAAATTATAAAATTAGTTTTAGAATTTGTGTAAAAACAAACAATTAAGTTATGGTTTTAATTTTTGTAAATATATTGTTTTTCCCTCATTATAATATTAATGTTCAAAAAAAAAAATTTTTTTAGTAAAATGTATGAACATATTAGTAATTTTATTCAATAATGTAAAATAATAAAAATTTATAAGTGTTTCTCATATTTTGTTTATTGCTATTGATAAACAAAAATAAATTCTTTAGTGTTCCAATTTATCGGTATTTTAAAACTAAAATTGTAAAACTATATATATATATATATAAAAGTAATTACCTATTATGTAAACATCATAGCGGTATGGTGTAGATTGAGAGCCCATAGATATCGACAGGTACATGGTGGGCAGATATTGGTAGTCACCGGCCAATTTTCATTGCACGGACTATAGTTAAAAAAACTCATTTTAATAAACAAATTATCTATATAATATGCAGATAATATTTATTTTATCTTTTAAAATGTTACGAGTATATACCAAATACTCTCAAATACGGTCTTACATCTTATATCCCTGTAATATTCTATCTATTATTATTTATTATTATTATTCAAACAAAATAAGAATTGTGCTTTGAAATATATTTTTTAACTTTAAAAAAAAAAAGATTAATCATGTTATTTATAATTTTTTTTTTTTAAAGTGAAGATGATTTAAAATATTATTTCTTATAGGTATTTCTCTAAAAATAAATAAATAAATAAATATTGACATAGGTCTAGGATTATTTAAATTTAAATAAATATTATTTTATTGATTTTATGATTATTACTGTGTGTAATAGAGCTTCTGGTTATAATAGGGAAAATTAATTTATTATTAAGTATCATGTTTGTATTTATAAAATAAAATGATGATTAGTTATAAAAATTTAAATGAAAGATTAAGAACTATTTATTTCAACAGGTGGTCAAGTAATTATGTATCAGATTGGTGGGAAGAATATGTGTATTTAAGAAGTCGAACACCTTTAATAGTTAATTCAAATTTTTATGGGACAGATGCTATAATGTTACATTCAACACCTATTCAGGCTGCTCGTGCTGCTATGATAATTTGGCAGTGTTTACAGTATAGAAGACTGATTGAACGTCAAGAACTTGAACCGGTATTAAAAAAATTGATTGTTAAAAATGTATTGTAATATATTATTATACTTAAAAGTATTTATATTATGTAGATAAGAGTTCAAGGGTTAGTTCCTTTGTGTTCATGGCAATATGAAAGGATATTTAATACAACACGGGTTCCTGGTGCTGTGAGTGATAAGATTGTTCACTACAACGATAGTAGACATATTGTTGTTTATCACGCTGGCCGGTATTTCAAAGTCATTATTTATAGTCAAAATCGTATACTTCATCCTTGTGAAATTGAAGAGTAAATATTCTTTTTGTATTACATTTTTTTGGTGATATTTTAAAGTATATAAACATTTTATATTATAATTTAGACAAATACAATCGATCCTTGATAACACAGAAAAACCATATGTTGGGGAAGAAAAAGTAGCTGCTTTGACTGCTGCTGATCGAACACATTGGGCAAATACTCGCACTCAATATTTTTTTAAGGGTATAAATAGACAAAGCTTAGATGCTATTGAGAAATCTGCTTTTGTGGTTACATTAGATGAGGTTCCATATGAGTATGACCCTGTAAGTTTTTTTAATATTAAGTGGTTAATGAGTTTTAATTAATTTTAAGAGGCGAGATAATCATAAAAACCAAAAAAAGGTACTAAAAATAATATTATTTTTTATTTAGGAAAATTCAAAAAAGTTAGATGAGTTTGGAAGAATATTAATGACTGGCAAAGGATATGACCGTTGGTTCGATAAATCATTTACTTTATGTATTGGATCAAACGGAAGAGTAATATTTATTTATAAATATCTTATATAATGTTAATGAGTTTGAATAAAATAAAAATTTCCACATTTTTTTCTAGGTGGGCTTCAATGCTGAGCATTCATGGTGAGTGTTTCATACTATTATTATTAATAAAACAGTAATTTGAAAGTCGTGTATGTTTATATCACGTTTTGTAAATGTTTGAATTGAACGTTTAATGATTAATTGAAATTTCAAATTTCAAATATTGTTTTGAATTTGCATTTAACAAGCGTTGTTACAGGGCTGATGCCGCGGTTATGTCTCATCTTTGGGAGTTCATCATTTTTGATGAAGCAGAAAAATCTGGGTAACTTAATGAGTTACAGTTTCACTGTAATAAAACCTAGTTTTTCTGTACAATATTTTATAATTTTGCTTGCTGGGAATATTTGTGTAATTTTTTTTTAAGGTCATGGTACTTCTTTGAAGAAACGGCTATAGTAAATTCTTAGTTATGGTAAATTAAAAACGCATGTCATAATAATTATTAACTACAAATTCAAAACATTATAATTGAACTATCATATTAATAATTTCACCAATTTATCTATATATTGTGTTAAACAATAGATAAGGCAGCTTCTGATTAATATTATTACTCGGTTATTGTTTTCATTGATGACAGGGCAGATGCACCGGTTATGGGTCATTTATGGGAACATTTTCTATGCGGCGATCTAGTTGTGGGGTAATAATCCATATCATAAATAAATTAACCCATTATTATTAACTATTTTGTGTACACAATACTCATTTTGTGGGAAGCCATCCAATTATATAATTATTATGTTGATTATTTCAATAATTTTGTTTTTTCCTATTTCATTCATAATTTTTTAATATTTAATAATATTATATTCATTTGATTATTTTAACTTATTTATTATTGTTATTGAATGTTGTAAATCATCTTTATTCATTACATAAATTAGTATTATAAAAAAAAAAAAAAAATCACTAATTGTTTTTTTTTATAGCTTTTGTTATATTTTGTTTATAATTTAATCATGGATGGGTTCCTTTATTATTGATACATGAAAGTAATAACGGATTATGGTTAAATATCATAGGTACAATCATTGCATACATTCTGACAAAATTAAACATCACGCGTGTTAAATATTTTATATAGTACATGCTTTATAATATTTATCATGATGAATATAATAATACTATTGTATTGATAAAATCAATTAATAGTATTATTTTTCTCAAACATAAAGATATCAAGAAAATGGACACACTAAAGGTGCTCCCGAATTAGAACCTCCAAAACCTATAAGGCTTCAATGGAATTTAGAACCAGTATTAGAAGCTATTGAGAAATCATATCAAGTAACATTTTTATACATTTTGTTTGTAAAGTTAATATACTTTGTATTATTGCTATTTTAGGTCTCATTAGCATTAATAAATGATATTGATCTGCGTATTTTGGCATTCAATGATTATGGTAAGGGATTCATGAAAACTGCTAAAGTCAGTCCAGATGCTTTTATTCAGATGGCACTTCAATTGGCATATTATAGAGTAATTTTTAATTATTTTTTGATAACTTAATAATTCTAAATAATAAAATAATTTCTTGTTTATGTTTATAGGATGCTGGTAAGTTTAGTCTTACATACGAAGCATCAATGACCAGATTGTACAGAGAAGGGAGGACTGAAACTGTAAGACCCTGTACTTTAGAATCTTCAACTTGGGTGAAATCGATGTTGGATCCAAATGTTGATGTTAGTTTTTGTTTGACAATGTAATTAAATTGCATTTTTTTTATTTAATTATCCAAATTTATAATTTATGCATAGATAAATAAACGTATTAATCTATTAAGAGAAGCATGTGCAACTCACCAAAGAGGTTATCAAGATGCAATGTGTGGAAAAGGAATTGATAGACATTTGTTTTGTTTATACGTGGTTTCCAAATATTTAGAAGTCGAATCACCATTCTTAAATGTAACTAAAATTTAAAATTATTATACATAACTCTACATAATATTTGTGTCTTGTTATACATTATATAATTAATATTGTTGATATATTCTGGTTCAGAGCACAAACAATATTTTGTATTTATGTTCCAGAAGACAATTAAACGATTAAATTTAATTTTGAAATGTCGATTAATATTAAAATTAATTTATAATTGTTTTTTTACTTACAGAAAGTATTGAGTGAACCATGGAGGTTGTCAACATCACAAACACCACATGGACAGACTACTCAGTTTGACTTGAAGAAATTTCCTAATTGCATTTCTGCCGGTGGTGGATTTGGTCCTGTAGCCAATGATGGATATGGTGTTAGTTACATAATAGCTGGAGAAAATTTGGTTTTCTTCCACATCTCAAGCAAAAAAAGTTCTCCTCACACTGTATGTTTATTTAATTCTCATCAGTTAGTTTTCTTCTTAACAGCTTTATACTGTTTTATAGGATTCTAATAGGTTTGCCGTCCGTATTAAGGAAGCACTCAATGACATGAAATCACTGTACGATGATTGGACTAGAAGTACAAAAAACGTGAGCTCATAATATGGCTATTGACTGCATAGTATATTATATTAATTTGGTTTAATTATGGTATTGTTTGGAAAGTATATATTCATAACATTTTTGTGGTATTTAGTTGTAAGGTCTCAATTGTTATGAACTTCAACATAATCTGTATTATTGTCAGTAACAAGTATTTTATTTTTAATAACTATTTTTCAACAATTATTTTGTTGTTGATTACATTGTTTTTGTGATTTGGTGGTATTTTTATTAGTTATTGAAAGAAAAAAAATAGTTTAATATTTTAATTTTGTTCAATACATTTTTAACATTTACGAGTTGTTAAAATTTTAAATGTAAAATATTCAAACAAAGACAAATTGTTATTTTATTTTGTATTAAAATAGTGGTTTTGTTTCATTTTTATCAATGTTTAAATGAAAAACCATACTCATATTATTATCTTGAGCTCAACTGTAATCAGAGATAAACAATATGTTAATAACTTAGATCATGTAAAATGCTTATTTTATTTGTTTATTTAAATAAATTAGTTTAATATATATAAGGTGAAACATAATGTTAAATATTTTAAATATCAGTCATAGTCGGCACTTTTAAATGCTTTTTTAAAACAATTTGAATAAACATTTATTACTTATTAGTTTTAAGATAAACGAATATAACTTCATCGATATTATAAATGGTAGACAGAATAAATGCTTACTTTTTACTCTCTTGTGTATGACGTATTTACTTGTACATTTTACAAGATAATAGTATTACAATTATTCTCGATCAATGAAAATTTGTAGATCTCAGCTTACGTATAATTAATCTAAATCTATATCAAGCCCATATAATGTTTAAAATGATTTAATTAACAATAAAATGCTACTGGATTACTTTCAAACAACCAAATTTATCATGACCTCACAAAAAATCAGTCTGACATATTACTAATTAGTTGTTTTGATTTATTTCCTACTAAACCATCTATATTAATGTATTGTGTGAATTGGTATATTATTACTTATTAGTTATTAGTTTATTTCTTGTTAAATATGTATAAATTACAGCCTATGCATTGTCTAATATAATGTGTGTAAGGAGGAGGTTGATATTTTTATTCATTGTCAAAATTAAATATGCTTTAACCTACAAATTACTGTCTAAATTTTTTCCCAAACATGTATAGGTTAATAGGTATATCAATATAAGTAAATATGTTAAGAATAAGTTTGGTTTATTTTAATATTATTTATCTATTAATATTATAAGTGTTTTAGAATAACTATACATGAGAAACCGTGCATGAAAACATCTTGAAAACTTGGGAAATTTATTACCTCCTCCACTCCCAATACAAAAAAAACCTGTTTATAGATCTGCAGGAAGTTCAGAGGGGGGTTTAACTTTATACCTAATCTTAGGTACTATAATTTTGAGTTTTGACACCCTTATTATACGTAAACAAGTTATAAATTATAATACCACCTCAACAATATTCTAAATATTAAATTTCTAGAACCTAAATTCATTTTATTTTTTAAACCAAATTTTTACTTTTTTTTTTTTAGAGATTTAGTCTACCATCTTGGTTTAATGGCTCACTGGCTCATATAGTCTATTTTTAAATTTATTATTAACAAAAACTGTTTTTTTATACAAAGCACTTTTTGATTATTTTTTCAAATTTATGACTATAAATTAAAATGAACCAAAAGAGATGTATACATTAGTTTACAGTTACTCTTTGTAATTATAAAATAAGGTATTTTCTATTATTTTTTTTTTTATAATATGATTTAATAAATACTATTTTTTCGCTTCATAAATTTTGCCGACCTAGGCAGCCATCTACTCGGCTTATTGAGAAATCCGTCTCTGAGTAAGTCTGTTGCACTTATAGCAATAAGGCATGCCTATGCTTCAAGGCTTAAGTCATCGATTTTATAATATAAAATAAATGTTTTAAAGTAATGTTAGAGGGGGATGCTGTCATTTTTTAATAGCAAGTTAAAACATTTAGCATACCAGATAATATACTATTGTAGTTTTACGAGAAACACAGTAGTAGAGACAGTAGGCAAATGGATTGAATACTGATATTAGTTATTAATCTATTTGGCGGAGCATCAAATATTTAAAATTTGGAATTGGGATCCAAAGAATCGTGCGTAAATATTTATGTCCAACTACATTCTACAGTATCATATGTTCCTTATCGTTATCTGTTATCATTTTAATTGCGTTTTGATTATCCGCCTTGAAGGCTGAAGCATTTTTATGTTGTGTTCAAGTGTTCAACTTTGAACTTAATAGTTTTAACTGTAGGTATAATAATTGTTTAAATAAAAAATAAAATAGTCAACTGTGTAAATAGTATGGTAGACTGTAATAGGTATTAGGTTTAGGTAGTACCGCCCGATTGGAAACCATTAATGCTGAACGGATTTTAGTAAAAAAAAAACCAAAAACAAATTCTGTATTACATAAATGAAATAAAATAAATCGTCTCGAAATAAAACGACAGCTCCAACATGCGATTCAACAACAGAGAAATGATTCATATTAGTCATTCTAATCCTGTTCTTGAAGGACGGATGTCTTATGCTAAATTGTCTAATGGATATTCGTCTAAAGGTAGGTAACAATATTAATCTGGCAGAGAATATTGCCACCATCCGAGTAGTGTCGAGTGCACTATTTAAATATGCATCTTGTATTGTTACTTGACTAATCATGTCTGTTTTATGTTAACTCGTCTGGAATGTATAACAGTAAATATTGGTTTTAGTACTAACTATTGTAGAGGATATTGTCTTATTATTTCTATTGGAATCATTTAAATCAAATTGAAATTTTTACCAATTAAATCATTTTTCTCATTACTTTCAGGTATGATTTGTCATATTGTCTTTCCATTTTTGCAGGACTGAACTGTGTACAGGGGTTTTAAGTAGTGGCATGGCAAACATGAAGTTTTTCAGAGATTATAGTCTAATATTCCACTAATCCAACCACCCATCCAAAATCTTATTAAGTTATTTTCTGACATATTTTATTTATATTTTTTAAGGTGGAATTAAAATACTAAATTGTTTTTTTCAGCCTTTATCCACCCATAAGGCTACAAACCATAAAAATAATTTAGAGGTTTCCTCTAAATTATCCCTTAGCCATGCAAATTATTCTTAGTATAATGACTATTATTATAGAAATCAATGAAGAAAGAACTAAAATTATTTTATAATCTAGTATTTTCAATAAACTAACATACTCAGTTATTTATTATTATTATTGGCTAATGGTGTTGATACTTAATATATTCATATAACATTAAGTACCTACCTAAATATACTTATACATAAACTGTTTTATTACTATTAATTATCTATTAATTTTAAAGTGTTATATTTACAACCTAATTGGTAATATACTTATTTCATTGTATGAAGTATTTTAAAATGAATTGATAATTTATTATAGGTTTCAAAGAAAGATGGTTTCGACTCAAGTACAACCTATTATTTTACTTTAAAATAAACGGATTTGGGCAAGTTGATTTACATCAAGTAAATAAAATAAATAAATTTTTGGTTTGATTGATTTGTTTTTTAGTTTAAATAGTTTAATGTTTGTAATAAAGTAAATTATGTATTAAATTGTTTACCTATTTACAATTATTACATTTTATTTCTATGAATTTTGTATATGTTCTTAGCCAGCTGGTGTTTTTGTTTTGGAGAATTCTATTGTAAGACTTGAGAATAATATGCCAGGAACATTGTTTTCATTTTCTCTTTCATTTAAAGATGAACCAGATAAAAAGTACATTATTTCTAGTCAATCTGAGGATCATGTTCATCAGTGGATCAAATGTATTCAATGCTCAACGTAAGTGTCTTATTATATGTATCTGTTTTACTGTTATAGTCACAATTGTATAATATTTATTCAAGTTTTATTCTATAATAGTCTACTAAAATATCTTATTATTATCAATTGAAATATAAGGATTCACTCATAAACCAAAATTGAAATTCAGTTTGGTTAAAGTATGCCGTAGTAATAATTTTACAAAACAATTGCAAATTATATTAGCTATTCACTTTTTTTTTTTAAATATTATTTTTGAATTGGAACAAAATAAAAAAAATATGATTTTGTTGATAATGGTATTACGTGAACTTGTATATTATTTTTTTTCAATTATATTGAAATGTACTGTGAAGTTCTCATCTTCCAATATAGTCAATATAGGTATCATCTAGAACCAGAAGCCAAAGTGGAAGAATGAAGTATTTTTATAGCTTTTAAATATGTGATTATATAAATATTACTAAAACATTAATATGTAATTATATCTTTTTTTCTCGATAAATCAATAATCATGATGTATGATAAACAATAAACATACTTAGGTTAGGTCAAATTATGAATTATACTTGGTTATATTTATTTCACAGTTAACGCTATTTTTACTTAAACGTTGAGAATTTCTTACTTATTCAGGTTTGTCGTTGTTAAAGTAGCATTGAAATTCAAAGTTATTATGAGTGATGAGTTGACACTGCTTTAATCTACTTTACCAACATATTTAAAGGATACCTACATTTAACATTAAGTTTTATTTCATATGGTCAAATATATCGCTATGTAAATACTAAATAGAAAATTGTGTTTAATGCCATTTAATTCTTGTTTTTATAGTTTAGCTATAAAAAAAACGACTTAATACATTTTTTATACACCAAAAAGAAAAATATGATGAGGCATTTAATTTATTGTTAAATGATGTTTATACTATACTGCAAATTAATGCATTTTATTGTGTTTTTATGTCTTATGAATGACAAAACAATATTTATGTATTTTAATTTCTCAAATTCGTTCGCTAGATATTAACATGAAATGTAATCCTAGCTATTTCAATTTGAGAAAAGTATAATATGACAATTAAACATGTGAGTTAAAACACTTAAGCATTTCTTTTCGTATAAATATAGATAATGTTCCTAGTTTTTAAATTGCAAAACTAAGATTTTAGATTCAAATAATAAAAATTTGAAAAGAAAACTAGATGGAGGATATGCTTTAACTGAATCAATTAATAGTTTTAGATGTTTATTGTTAAGTATCATAAATTTAATATATATATAAATATATTGACCTAATTTGAACAAAGCTTTTAATATTTTCCAATGCTTGAACTTATTTAGAATTGAGATCAAACTATTAAAATTTATTTTTCGATTAATGTATGGTTAGGTTAATATCTTATATAAGTATTTATAGATATCCTCACAGTTAATATTTATAGTAATTTTTTTTTGATTGATTGATTTATGATAATTACCGCGTTCCGTGTGGATTTCAGTCTTTATAGTGGTTTAGATATTTTAACGACGGGTGACAACTGACAATGACACAAAACTATAATACATTTGAAGTTAAAATTACAAAGTTAAGATTATATTGCAATATTGCATTCATATTTTCATATTTGTGTACTATTTGTATATATGAGTATATGGTTGGCCACAGCGATTGACAAGTGTTTATTTTACAGGTACGAATATATGAGGACCCGAATGACGACGATACAAAAAAAAATCGTAGAGCTTACTGGAAGAGTACGTACCTATTATTATCTGTCGGTAATCTTTCTAGTTAGGTATATAATTGCGGAACTATAACATTTTACTGGAACATCTAACAAAACGCATTATAAATGGCACATGCTGTAAGATATCAATAAATTTATCTCCCGGTGATACTATTAGTTTCAAAATTATGAATTGCCTATTGGTTTCGCGATATATAGTTTAATACAAGTACCTACATGCATCAATGCCACTGATAAATGTCATTATAAAAATGTCGCTGCAGTAGTAGTTATGCAGCATATAGCGTATTGCACATTACGTATACATTTTCCGATAAAGGTCGTTAAACAGGCGCATTGAAGTGGCGCGTGTCTTAAAGTTAATATATATAATATATTTATTATGAAACATGTTATTTTTTTTATTCAATTCGCGAAATAAAATTAAGTTCAAACGTTACTACAAATGTTACACTTGAATTTAAATCCGTGTACCTACCCCATAAATACATTTGACGGATAGTTATTCATTGTTGATATTCGATCGAGATGATATAGGTAATATTATTATACACCGTAAGTAGTATTATACTATAATAGTAACGTGTAGTATATTATAGACATAGTATTAGTATGTGTATTCATCGTTCTGTTATTATGAAATAAACGGTCTTGATCTACCTGGATTGTCCTTTAATTGGCGATTCTAAAGTGGTAGGGGTAGGCTGTAGATTGTGGAATAGATTTATTCGTATGCCGCAGGTGGGTTTATTATAAAAAATGTAATTAATAATTTTAATATAAATCTGATATCAGCAGTAATAATTAAGTTTTGTGTTGTAGCAGGTAACAGTTAGAAAGTTCTCCTGCATTTGTTATAAAAGAAGTTTGGTTATTTTATTAGTATTTATTAAACGATGCAAAAAATATAAATTACCAATTATAAGTATAAATATAAATGTATCATAAATCATAATATATGTGTATAATTTTCTGGTAGCTAACCCGCGTATTAGTTATCGAAAACTAAATTACGTTTTACTGCTGCAGGATCCACTGTTGATGTATCCGGAGGAAGGGAAGAAAATTGGCCGGACGAAAAGATCGGCGGCGGATGGAGACGATAATGATTTATTTTTCAATCTGCCAACGGATCCACTCCCTCCGCCCAGGCAAAAACATGATGTCTGCAAAACGGCCGAATTGAACCTAATCGAACTGTAAAGAATCGTGTCTGTAAGTAGGTATGTTATGCGTGTATGCAGAGAAGGGTTTTTTTTTGTTGTTCACCATCATGACGATCGATACTGGCTGCCGACCCGCGTGTATCGATGTACCTTTATATTTATTTTGTAATATGCGTGCCGGTAGCTAGTGATTTTGTGTTTTCAAATTCGATTAAATTATACCTATCGGGGTACATGCCTTACCGTAAAAATATTTTTATTATTACTATGTACATGGTATACCGCTGTTAACCCCGTTATCGTATACTATCATACACGTCGGCAGGGTGGTTTTAAATTTACAACGGAAACGTATTCACTTCTGGAAAACGTTTTCCCAGTTACAGTGCGTCCCGAATAAATTCCTATATAATACGTTATTATATTAAATTGCAACATATGGTTTCCAATGTTTCCATCATTTTGTATTGGTAGGTACCTACCTATATTGTATAATATACACGGCATACATGCATACATATTATATACCTATAGTAAGTAACGCGATTATCAAATAATATTTTAATGTATCGTATTTTGTGTGTATAAGATGTATGTAAGTGTTATGTTTATAACATAAATGTGTGCAAGGTAGTATAATATTTTTTTTGGATTTATATATTGCTTGTTATTGATTTTTAGATGTATTATTATTATTATTTTTTTGTAAGTTTGGAGAAGTTATTATTTTCTTTTGTAAAAGTATATACCTACTTCCTTTTTACCCATTTATATTATATAAGTATACACTTACTACGTTGCAATTTATTTATCAGATACTACCGGCAAACTGAAAACTCAGCAATTGTGTTAATATAATAAATATTTTTGTACGATTATTTTTATCGTATTTTTCCTTGAAAACCTTTAATACTTAGGTACATCCAAATCTTCATCGGTATGGTTTATCGCTTTAGATAGTAGGATGTGCATATATTATAATTATCTATGCATAATGTCATTTTAATAAATTGACTTCCGTTTTGAAACTTCGACCTTACTAGCTGTGGCGTGTGAAAATAATAATTGTCCTTTCCGTTTCTTCGTCATATACATAAACAATAAACAATAGTTATGGTATTCAAATATTCAATATTGTTAGAGATTGAAAAGTGATATATTATTAAAGGAAATGAACATTATCGTATTTTTATTAACTCATTTTTACATAAAAAAAGACTATGTACACTTTAAAGATCCTAATTGAGTAGAACTGTATAAGTATTTATTATTGATTTCAAATGTATAAAAATTATCTATCATCCGTTAAGGTTTATGGAGTATGCAGTCAAAAATACTCCTGCTGTCTGTCTAATTGGACTCAATTTATAAGCAATTTAGTTATATTGCTGTGTATTACAGCATTATAAATTTACAACACGTTTAATCCCCGTTAAATAATATATATATATTTTTTTTATAAATAATATACGATCTAGGCATAATAAAAATATATAGGTTATAAGTAATAAATATGATATGATTAATATATTTTTGATGAAAGAGACCACTCATTGATGACATTTCCTAATGAATTAGGAATAATTATTTATATATTTTTTTTTCTTCCAAAACAGATCATGAATAATAATATAATAAATAATTTTTATTTTATGTCATATACTTATATATTTACAAGCTAAGATGCATTAATCAATTATAGTATAATATGTATAGAATATTAGTATAGATATTATGCGGAGCGTATTTTTTAAAAATATAAAAGAGTAGTTTATTAAATATGTATTTTATTTGTGATTAGATACTGTATATTTTTAAGTCATTTTCTATTAACAGTGAGGGTTTGGGTAGGTAGAGGTAAAATAGGTTGAATTAACACGTACCTATAGTTTATTTAATACTTTATTTTGTGGGATTAAGATTTTTGTTTTTTAGATTTAAATGTTGATTACATATTTACAATATTTTCCTAGTCACGTCAGAGTTTTCTCTTGGAAAATCGGGATATATATACATCAATATGACTATACATATTACATATATGTAAAATACACTTAGATATTATGTACTGTTTAGACTTAATATTTTTGAATCGATATATCATGATTTATATCAAACAACTTTTCTCTATTCATGAACAAATATGCATATTAAATTATACTTACGTGTTTTCTGTGAATGATATTATATTCTGTCTTCTTTTTGTACATGAGTTTCTAATTCAGTTGCGAATTATAATTGCAATGAAACTAAAGAATATCATATGAATTCCATAGTATATGTAATATACATACATGTATATATATTCCTATTTATAAAATGTTTTAATGAATTTTTTTTTATAAATATTTTTTCCATACACATTTTCAAGAAGGTATTAATTGACTAGAAATGTTCGTAAATCTAATCCGAACAAGAATTATTTAACAAAGTCATCGTATTAATATTTTAAATCTATGTATATGTACATATTAACAATTATAACAATTTTATATTATATACTATATAATATATAAAACGCCAGGAAAAATAATTAACACAATACCTATTATAATTTACTAACAGGTGATAATGATAATAATAATAATAATAATAATAATAATAATAAACAACAACATATTTAACCACATTAGTAGGTATAATTCCTAAATATAATAATAATTATAATATTGATTATAAAACTGTACGTTTTTCATTAAAAATCACGGACCGGTGATAATTATTGTATAGGTACAGTTGTTTGACGACAAACCAAATGGGTGAAAATAATTTATCATAAACGGAAATAAATCGGTTGGCCTATAAATACTATTATTAGTTTACGACAACGTGTCATATTATTCGTTGTTTTAAAACTGAATCCGTTTATAACCGTTGTTTGTTTATAATATGCCTATATATTTATTGTAGAGAAATAAAAAAGAATTGAATGTAATGATGAAAAAAAATTTTATATAATATCCAAAGAAGTATTATACGTATAATATGTCGCCGTTACGTATAAACGGAACGAAATGAAATAAAACGTTTGAAATACAAAACGAAGGAACGCGATGATATTCTAGGGAAATGTATTATTTTTGAGTTATGATCGAAACTTTTCGTGTTTTTTTTTTGGTCGTTTTGAAGACGGCAAATGGACGAAGGAAAACCAAAAAAAAATAAAATAAAATAAACGGTGTGGCCGACGAACCAGTGAGCTATGCGCGCGGTTGTGTGGGTGGCCGAGGGGGCGGATGAGTAGAACTACGCGCGTTTAACTGTTCTATGGAAAATGTGACATCGGTTGCGAGGAAATCAAATTTATCGTCGATGGTGGAAAATAAACGGAAATCTGATAAAGAATTAAATGTGGTCTGTCGGTATGGTTATAATACATAGTTCTATAGTGAGATTAGTAGATATATATATTTATATACGTCTGTTGAGGCACAGGCTAAACTTGATGTGACGTGCGTGTTATGGGTACCTGATTCATGGCGTTAAAGGGAATCTTCGCGAAAACATTTTGGGATGAGTGTGGAATTGGTGTTATGTCACGTCCTCGGCTTACTGTAGGCAGTGTTCGACTAACCGTCAAAGAACCCGCTTCGAGACGTTTTCTCACGTTTTTCGATTGTAATTGTTATAATATAACGAATAGTTTCCTGCGATTAAATTTGAATTAACGCATCTTTTGGACTAGTGGTACCTACGATATTCTATAGCCTATGAGAGTGCGGAGGTTTGGTGTTACTATTTTAATGTGAATTTTAAAATTTCTCTGATTATTAAAACAAGAGAAATAATGATTTATTTATTTAACTAATGTAACAAATATGTAATATAAATATTACAGTATGCACAGCACATTGGAAATGTTGAATTGAAGAAAAAGCGAATTCCTGTAAACGCCGTTAAAATAACAACAGTAATATAGGTAGTAAATATAATTTTATATATATTTTACGGTGGTATAAAAAGGGTCATGATCGTATGGGAAACTATTGGTAAGTCATAATGATAATTCTTACAAATTAAATATGCTTTTTTAACGTACAATTATTAGTAATATTTTAAACATTAAACATTTTTGTATGTACAACATTTAATATAGATAGGTAGGTAATAATTATTATATCGTAAGATAAAAATAATAATACAATATATTATATTTATATAGTACAATCGTTTTACGATAGTTTTGTAGATGTATAATAGTTGAGTCTCTATCCTCGAGGGAGAAAAATATTATAATAATTGAGTCCTTGCTATAAACAAAAAATATACTTATTGAGTCCTAGTATTATTTTAGGTAAAGCATAATTTAATTAGTAAACGTATGATACTACTTGATACCGTTAATATAATTTGTATGATTTTTTTCAAATAAAAATAATAATAATATAATATAATAAAATACATAGAAAGGAAATTTTGGATTTTATTTGTACCGCGAATTATACAAAGGTAATAAATAATAATACCTACATTACATATATAATTTTTTTTATAAATTTTAATCTTACAAAATTGACAAGGAACATTTTTTTAACCATACCTGTAAAATTGTGAACTAGCATTTAAACATGGACTCAATTATTAATTTATTTTAAATTTCACAGGACTCAATAGTATGTACCTTAAAATAACTCAATTCGTTCTAAAAGGTTTAATTGGGACTCAGTTCATACGCAGCCACATAATATTTCGTGGCGTATTACTGATTTATTGTATTTGTACGATTTTTGATTTTCTTTTATTAAAAAAAAAATAATAATAATATACGTTTGCTGTATTAGGTCAGGGAGCACAACTGTAGTCCGAAAATAATAACTATACAATTAAAAGTAATTTGTTATAGTATAATTATATAATTTTTATTATTCAATGTATATTTTACTTATAGCAGTGGCTATACGTATAGGTTTACTGTATTATCGTATCCTATATAGAGTGTCGCTTGGAGATTTCATTCCCCTTTTGTCTTAATATATTTTTTTTTTGCTATATACTTCGATACAACTAGAGAATAGACGTGAGATGTGACTACTAGGATTTAATATGATTTATTTCTTCACCACCTACAAAAAAACAGATACAATTTTACCGATTGGTTTTAAAAATAATTTTTGTATTGAATGTAACAAATTGTTCGTCATTATACGTGGTTTGAAAACTGAAAGTCCCCATTTGTTGGTATAAAGTATAAAATGATAATGATCTAGCTCAAAAAAGGTTGCGGTGTAACGAAATTAACGATTTTGAAAAATTAAAAAAAAACATAAATTTCAAACTTCATTTCAAAAGCTGATGTATCGAATTTCATTTACGGTGCATAAATGATATACCTAACATAGTAATAATAACAATATTAATAATTGATAATATAATATTATGCTAATGTACCTGTGCTTTTCTATTGTTAATTCGTAACAATAATATATTATATTGTAAAGTATCTCGAATCTCGATCATGGTAACACGTTTCCCTTGGGACGGTGTCGTCGATCACACCTCTCCACAGAATACTCTGAGGTTACAATTTTGCTTAGTTGTAAAAATCGTATTTTTTTAAATATCGTTTTCTTGTATGCTTCGCTCGTGGACGATTTACATAATATAACGTAATCTATATTATATGATTTCTAAAATTTTGTGATCAAACGGTACAACAGAAGATTTAAATATTGAAAAAAACTGGGGAAATATTTGAACAGATTTAATACGAATAAGTAGGTACCTATGCATTTTTTAAAATATTCGTGATTTTTCCATGAACACGAAAATAACAATATTAATGCAGGTGACGAAATCTATTTCATATAGTGCTATTAGCCTATAAATTAAAAGATACATTAAACCACAATTAAACTATTCACAAAACAATCGGAATTGATAACAGATAACAAATCGGTAAACTATAAACAATTGGAAATGGATAATGGATAAAGAAACAGAAACGAAAAACGATTAAAATTAATATCGAATAACGAAACAGAAAACAATTAACAATTGAAACATAAAAGAAAGTGTCAAGGGAATATATTTATAGGTATCAGTAAAATATATTTGGAACATAGTTATTTTTATGAAACTGTGACTTAAATAATGAGTAGGTAATCCAAATAAAATTTTATTAATAAATATTATGTCCTATAACGGTAAACAATATAATTTTTTTTGATTTAAGCCCTGCATTTTTCTTACATATCGAATTTACAAAAATAAAGAGTCAATAATTGAATAAGACGTTTAATAAACACAATACGGAGTATCGTTTTGAGTGTTATTCTTTTTAGTCTCTATTTATAAATCGTATGTAGGTATATTACAGACAGATATAAATTTAGAGCGCATTTGACGTTTATATACATAACTTACGCATGTAAGTAAGTAGGTCTTCGATCTATTAAACCATGAGTTTTGTAGAATTGCTTCGTTGTTCTGGGAAACATTTCGAATGGTATATAATACTATATAATATGTTGAAAGAGTGTAATGCTTTTAAACAACGGACACTTATTATTTTGAAAATTTTCAGTTTTTTTTGGAATACATGTAAAATGCAATTTATGTTGCATTTGTACATTGAACTCATAATTTTCATCATTTAGTTTGTCTGGAAAAACTTAAAGCAGAATATTATTTTAAAACCGCTTTATACTTAAAAACTTTTATAGAATTTGTTTTATTACCTTATAACATTTTAATCAATACAATTTAAAGTTTGTGTTACTCCGCTTATTGAAACTTTATAAACTTACTAATTTTTTCAAAAATATAATTGTTTATTATTTGATATATTTTTATAAAAATGTCACTTATGAAATTGACAATGCGATTGTAATTAAAAAAAAAAAGAATAAGGAATAACGTGTTTCACTAACAGAGATAGTATAACTAAGGATAAAAGGAATAAGGTAATTAGAAATATGTAAAAATTGCACACATTTAACTTTTTCCGAGGACTTAAAATAGAAATGTGTCTCCGTACTATATCATCAACAACGTAGCCAGTTAATTTTTTGATTGTCGTTTATATTATTTTCATTTTCTATATGATTGGAAAATTGACCGATTGGTTGTTAATTATATTGGTTTCAAGTGCTCTATTTTTATTTTTATCAAAAATCAATTTCTGTTTACTGTCTTAAAAGAACGTTATATAAATTACTCTATAGATTGGTCAACGAAAAATCGGAAAGTCAACAGACTCCTTGGCAACCGCAGCGTCGGATGGCTCTTACTAAGTCCACGAGTCCACTGATAGTTTTGACCACATGACGATTGCAGTGACGACTGTGCGAGACAAGAAGACGGCAAAAATAAAAATATATTTTTATGTATACGGATTACGGACTTATAGTCTGAAAGAAGATAGGAAGAGTAGAAAAACATCTAAAAGTAAAGAAAAAATTCAAAAAAAGACAAATAATAATAATAATAATAAAAATAAAGTAAGCCTTATATATAAATTTATAACATATATGTAACTTTATCGAACCGTATACTGAGAAAACATTAATAAAAATCTCGTGAGTGAAAAAGTCGCTTTTACGCTTTTGTGAATTATCGACGTTTCGTGTCACGAAAAGTTTTCTCTGCAGACACGTGTCGGACAGTTTTGGAATTGTATTTAATTTTTTTTTTGTCGGATTTGCACTATAGGTACTGCTCCAATGCCCCATATATACTGCGTGTAGTCTCAGCGGTGGTGAATTGCGACTTCGAAAGACAAAACGAAGACTAATCGCGCGCACAAAGGGCACGGAACTCGGACGGTGAAGTAACGCACGCAGATATTGGTAGCGTGTGAAATTGATTATTTGCTTTTTTTCGTTTGTTCGGTTATCATCTGTTTGTAACGTTGATTAATTCAGTGTCATCGTCGTCCAGATCCGACGAGCTTTTTCACATGTACAATAATAAGGTCATTCACCGTTTAGAATATTCTACCAGGAGTGTTTATTGGTTTTTCTGGTTTTTCGAAATATTGCGCGACAACGGCAGTTAGACATGTCAAATTGCCGGGGATGTCCCTCAAGAGTTATTATAAGCCCCCTAGATCTTATCGGTTGTACGGGATCCCGTTTTGAACGTACCATGCGCGCATTATGAACATTTCAAAAGGGAAAAATAAGTCTCGCGAGACTGTACCAGAAAGGTTTTTTTCCCAGCCTAAAGGATTTATCGTTGGTGAGACTGCAGTCACGACAAACGCATTTGTACGCGTTAAGACGCTCGCCCACTGTTTGTTAAGAAAACGAGGTCCGGCAAGTGATAAAATTTGGTCGGTACATGACGGTAGCAAAACAAAAAAAAGTAAGTTCTGTCGATTACTATTTCACACTGTATACATGACGGATGGGCAACCGATCGATCTCACTGCACTCGTATATTGAGGTATGTTTGAATTTATACTTTTATTTAACGATTTATTATACGCGCCGATTATTTAAAAAAATAGTGAGAAATATAATACTATTTTCGCATTGTACAAATCTATGATATTATTTATTATAACGTGTAACATTCGCTGCTAGATTACAATTAAATTCCGAAACGCACACTAAGTATGCTAATATTAATTTTCTTCCTAAAACTGAGGTAATTAATTATTATAATATTACACTTTAAATAGGTACATTGTTATCGAATGTATTTATTTAAAGATTTTGAAATTATCGAACAACAGTTAGGTATATATCATTATGTTTGTGAGTGATTTTTTGTTGATAAAATAATGATGTAGTATATTGTTCCTATATAAGCTGAAAAAAAATATTAAATATAAAACCTTCCAACGATGTCATACAGATAAAATATATACGTTTTGTCCATTAGCCCGTTGAAATAAATACGCGTAAGCGAAGAATGTAATATAACGCGAGCCGAATGAGTTTTTGGCCGTATTTTTTTGTCGGTGGTAATTTCAAGTGACCTCGGAATCATGAACGTCGCGTTAAAGACGACATATATATATATAAATATATTTGTCTGTGTAAAGAATATCGGATGCTTATACTGTTTTGGTTTAACGGAGTGCTAGGGCTGCTGCAATTGATGGGAAATAGTTGAAATAAGACAATATTTGAAAAGTGCGTTTTTAATGGATTCATTTCTTTAGATTAAAGTTTGTTTTTAACGACTGCGCTATTGGACTTCGAGCTAAATATTGGCTTGGAAATTGTAAGGAGTTCTCGGAAAATCGCGTATATAATGGATACCACCTATAGATAATAATAATATTTTCTGTGTGTGTAATGTGTATGGTATTGTATTTTACAGTCGCCGTCATCCCATCGTGATGATAAAATAGTAATCGCTTCGTAATAATATTATTCGTGTTGACTGAAACTTTTTTTCATCATCATATTATTCACTGCTAGATTATATATACCAATTGATATCATATATTATATAGCTTTTCATCCGGAGTGGGACAGTGTTTTTTCCAGCAACTTCCATACTTTTTTCAACCATCGTAGTAGCCGGAAATCAGTTATTGAAGTTTGTGTTTTAAATTGTATAATACTATAATATAAAATGTACGGTTTACAGGCGTAATAAGCATTAGTATAGGTACGTATAGATAGGTAGACAACGAGTAAACGGCGAATAGAATTATTAGTTTTCTCAATTATTTTTCCCTTGGCCTACTTACTTTGATAAACATTTTTTTTTATAACTATGAGTTTATTATTTTTATATGCAAAGTAATCGAAAAAGCGTTCGTATATACAGAAAAAACGAGTAACGCGTAAAAATGGATATAAAACGGCGTCTTCGCCGTAAAGCCTTTGACTCACTTATACGCATGTTTACAGTATTTTTGTGACAATTTTAGGCCGAATTTCGTTCGACCCAACTTATTGAGAACACATAAAGTAGTTATATATACACATACACGACGACTATGACACGGTAGTATTTTCAATTTGCAGGATATGTGAATTTATGACCGCGGGAATTCCATATTTTCTAATAGCCTCGGGGGTAGAAGAAATGACGTCCGTTTCTGAGGTCCCTAGAGGATAGAGTGAAAGTCGCCGAACGGCGAGGATTATAGAGATGCGTTTGTATTTGCGCGGGGATGAGTAAAATGTGACATTATTTTTATGAAGCTCTCTTATTTTCCGTAGCGTAGAATTCAATAAATAAGTACGATTCGTTAATACGGCAGTAGTAGTCCTCGCAACTGAGAAAAATGAAAGAGGTAGTTTAAAACAAAATAAAATATTCATATCAGTGTCTGTATTCGTATATATATATATATATCTTATTACATATATAGGATGTATCTGGAAGATATGAGATATTTAAATGTAATTTCAGTGGAGAATTCTTAATACTTTATAATATACATCCTGTATATATTAATAAACCTTTTATTTATTATTACTTCTCTTATTGCGCGGCTTTAATTACAGGCGAAGAGATACATTTGGCTCTATTGAAATTAACACTCATGGCTAAATTGCGTTCACAATTATTTTAATATAATTATCTCGTATTCAGTATGGAGAAAAATACAAGACATGCGTACAACGAGGAAACATAGTAGGTAACAAATAATGATGATTATAAACGGAGTTCGTCGAAACCTTAAGTACATATTGGAAATTGGTCGCATTTTTGCGGAACTACGTAATAATAGATTTAGTGCTATGAAGAATTTTAGGGACTTATTTTTTGCAGCTGTGTATTTTCACTTTTATATCCGTTCGAGTTAGATATCATCATCATCATCATCATCATCATCAACATCACTTTTGTGCCAGCGCGCAGCTGTACGACATGAGCTGCTACAGTCGTATAGTATTACACGGGGTGCGTGAACCCGAAAGCGATGTATAAGATTTGAGTTAAAAATTGACATTGGCGTCGCTAACGTTGTAGAAACCTAACATGACGCTGAAAAATATCGGAAGGTATGGGTGCTTTTTAGAACCGGGTGTTGCAAAAGAAATAGATACTTATATGCGAGTTTGTGCGAGAGACATGAGATCATCGAGAAGTTAAGGTTGGGTTATATTATGTAGGGTGAATTTCATGAATATTGATACATTTCAAATGTGAATCTTCGGAGTACGCCTTGTAATAAATGTCTGGGTGATATCTGGTTGAATCACATATATTATTATCCAAATGGTTTGGTTAGAGTGATTCATTAACCATTCTTATAATCTACTCTTCAATAATTTAGTCATTCAAAATAATGATTTTTGGAATTTTTAAACATCGTGTTTATAGACCATATTTTTAAATTATTGAGATTTTGTTTATTACTTAAGACGTATTTTGTGGAGATACAAACTTCTGTTTTCAAATGAAAACTTTCATTTTCTACTGTGAATTATTTAGTGCATACTTTTACTGAAAGTGTGACGTATCAAAATCAAAATTTTAATGAGTAATTTTTGAGTTATGTAACTTTGTGTACTTAGAATATTATGTTTTGGTAGATATGACGTTAACTATGATGATTTGTTTGTAAGTTTTAGATATTAATTTCATCTTTCAACATAAATAATAATTTGTGAAAATTATCCATGAATAATAATTACTAAATAGATCCAATATTACATTTATTTTATAGTTTTGTATGACAAATTTTAAGGACTATAATTATTATCTTTTGTATAAATTTAATATTATGATACAGGTAACTAAGAAACTTTAAGATTATTTAATAATTAATAATTTATAGGTTGTAATAAAAGAGTGTTCTAATTTTAAAAACAGAATTTTTGTACTGTTACAGAATGATCTTTAAGTATTTAAAAAAAGCTCAAGAATTTGAAAATATTGCTTTTGAGAAGGTACCTATATTTTAAATGTCTACGAATTAAAATTTAATTAAATTCATTATTAAATGAAAATAAAAATAGGAGTTGGAATGTTTGTTGAATTATCCATTTATATATATTTAGGATAGTGTTTATTATTGGAAAATTGTCTTTAAACGGTTTTTTGTAATTTATTATTACAATTTAACGATTAAAACGACACATGAAGTACGAATCTATCGCGTGCGTGATAGCTATTAAAACGTTATCGTTTTTCCCGCAAACCCTCGGTTAAAAAAATGATAAATGGATTACAAATATACTATAGGGAAATTTATTGCATAACCGATTGTAATATTTAGTTTGATTGTTCCGGTGACACCTTTGTATCTATCTCGGCGCTAAAAAACGGCTTTCGAGTAAAAATGCATTGTAATAAACCTATATTATTATTATCACCATCATCGATGCACTATTGTGGATACGTCAGAGGGAACACATTCGATTATCAGGTAATTGATTTTTAGCCGTAGATGTTACGTACGCCAAGCATAATGTATCCGAAGGGGGTGAGTGGTACCTGCTGTATAAAGTCGCGACCGTAAATCGAATTCTTTCGGTTCATTAAATTTTAACGCATATTACCTATTATTATTATATGTCGTGAACGTCGAGTGTATAATATATAAACTATACTGCATGTGGTGGGTATAATGGATATATATGTACAGGGTGATTATTGATTTTATCACAAACCGGGCCACACCTTGTCCGGGTGAGTTTTTAGCACTTTTATATTTTAACAACCACAGAGTGTTCGCTAGATATTTATTATTTCATAACTTAAACGCGTTTACACTTAAAAGTTGGAAAACAAATAAACGAACTCGCATAGCGCCCGGTCCATGACAAAAATAAAACAATCACCTTGTGTATATGATATACCTACATTTATGTGTTTTTAACGGTCTACTATTGTATGTATCTAAAATAGCATTACTCATAATAAATCACAGTGGTAGTAGTAGAGTAGGAGTAGTAGTAATAGTAGCAGTAGCAGTAGGTAGGTATATAGGTATGGTTTGTCAGTGGCGAAATGATGAAATTAAGTAGTAAAATGACCAATAATAAAGCATGAACGGTTATAATATGCAATAACGCACTATTGTTTCGACGACCGACGTGACATCGAGGCACGATAAAAACATTCAGGCTCTAACTTTAAATGAGCTACAAAAAAACATGTTTTGTTAGCCGACGTGTCGATGCTTGTAACTGCAGGTATTTGTATATTCGCCAGGAGCATAAAGAATTTGTTTGCTTTTTAATCGTTAATAGACACTTTTGTCGACACGAAAAGCAGCGAAAACTTTTTTCTTTTTAAACCGTCAATTTTTATATTATTTACTGATTGTTTGCATAAAAACAAATTAGGTATCATAAATTAGATATAGAAATCTAATAATGTTTTATGCAATTTTTCGGGGTATTCCACATGTTCTTGTGCAGGCGAGTCGCCACTGATCTACGTATAAAATGTACGATATAAACTCAGGTCGGACGTGTGCAGCGTCCTATTTCACGAACTACCCTTGCGCATTGTAGTATCGCCAGGCCGCGTTATTAACAATAAAGCTCTAACCGTTGTGAACTTGTGATGGTTTTGAACATCGAAGTTATTATATTTATACATCGGGTAATATGAAATAGAAATCTGTTATCCGTACACGGTTTTTTTTTTATGTAATGGTACACATCCAAAGAGTTTGCAGGTGAATAAGTCGACTCGATTCGGACGTGGTTACAATAGCAAAATACCTACTCGTTTAAGTAGATTTAGGTCATTGTGTGGTTATATCAAAACGATTTGAGATTTATCTATACGTTGAAAATTTTTTTTCCGCGTTCGTTTTTGATTTCCTCCATACCTAAATTGATTTCTTAGTCATTCGAGAACGCTATATCTATACGCATTGGCAATATATTTGTCGGATTTTGTACCACTTTGTTCGTTCGCCTATTTTATTAGTCATTAAATGTTTTTTATTAACATTATTTTCCTGTTCATTTTAATAAAGTGAACTGCTGATAACGTCTATCGATTTTACATTTTAGCCGTTTAATTATTAGTACATCGCACATAACAAATTTATTTTCGTCGTGTTAAAAAGTACGAAACTTTTTTGATTAATTAAATGAAAATAAGTTTTTCTTTAGAGTTACGACGATAGCACAGGTCATATAGACACTTCTATGCATTATTAAATGATTTTCATTTATTAACAAGAAAGAAAAATTAGTGATATTTTTCAAAGAATTATATTTTTCTATCGCTAAAAACGTTATTTTAATCTACTACCCTGTCAAATACAATATCGCTTATACGTTTGTCATATTTCGTATTGACGGTAATTTAATCTCGGTACGATAGTAGAGGTATTATGTAATATATTTGCGAGGAAAATGCGTCTACGTCAAACCGATTAACGGTTGGCGATAAACTGAGAAAATAAAACCGTTCCGTAAGAGGTTTTCGAGATTGTTTTTATCTAAAAAATTCAAACTCATTAGCATATGTCGTCGACGGTGAGTATATGTTTTATAATTTCATTGGACGTTTCGTAATATAATAATAATAAAAAAATGACGGTGGCGGTATCGCACGTTGCGTGGGCGTAGACGACGTTTAAGGTTGAAATCACGCGGGTGCGATAAAAGGAATATTTTCTCCGCTTTGTTGTTTGACGGTAATAAAAAATGAAATACGAAAGACTATGAAAAATTGTTCGACCTCCGATCCATAGAATATAGTGTTTGTGTAAGTATGTATAGTGTATACTTGATGTGATGTGTTTGCGTATATGTATATAATGTACATAGAGAAAGAAAATGATTATGTTTGTATTTTCGTTTCGAATCAAACGGATGAGAGGAAACAATGCATTTTTACTTAGACGTTTTTTTTTTACATACTTATAGTAACCTATACGTATTATATACATACATCCGAATATCGGTACTCAGTCCCTTACCACGATAATACAGAAAAATAAATTTAGCTAAATCGAATAATAATAATATACATTGAACAATCGATAAAGGGGCATGTCCCTTGTTGATGTCGTATTTATAAATAGGTGTAACGTGTAATTATTGTTATCGCACGACGAATGAAATGGCTTATAAGCTATATTCCGAATTTGGAGACCAGTGAATAAACGACGAACGTCCAAAATCTAGTCAACTCCAAATGAGCTAGCTGTGCACTCCGTGATACGGTATCGTCCGTCTTTACGTATGATCTTCGGTCGAGGATTTTCGTATTATATACCGAGTGATCCATTTAAGTATGACATTCATTAAGTAAAAACTAAAAAAAAAAAATCATTTTTGAAAATATTTTTTTTTTACATTATTTTAACTCGCTAAAAACAACATGTTTTTAAAATATAAATTTTTTTGTCGTAATAATTTTTACTTATTTTTCACTCGTTTAACGACACAACGCATGCATTTTTAATGCTTTATTCCAAAGAATAATATTTTTTTTAGTACTTCGAAGTACAAAAATCGAATTTCGGATGAATGGTTTATGAGTTATAAATATTTTTAAATTTAATGAGTGAAGTGAAGTGCGATAGTACAAGAATACTTCTACGAATGTCGGTATACTATTCTGTTCGTATATATTTTAAATACTTACAGCTATAATAAACTATTTGTCCGAAATTTTTATAGATCGAAATACTCTGAATAATATTTTGCTTTGGAATAAAAAATTTAAAATATATGTTGTTATTCAAAAGATCGAAAAACTTAAAAATTATAAAATAATAATTATTTTATAATGCCTTAAAATTATGTAAAATAAATTTTTCAAAAATGTTATTATTTTTTTTTTTTTGCTTAAATAACGAATGTCTTACATTAAATAGATCATCTTGTTTTACTGTATCAATCCTTAGGGACGAATTGTCGAAACCAATTTGAATGTGGTTAATAATAATTAAACCGGACTTTAGCTGGCTTCCCGTCTCTAACAACCTTATAATAACGGTCACCCGCTCGTTCGACTGACGTGTGACACGTTTTTGGGGCGATAATTTATTTTACAATTTTACAATTTTTTTTTTCCAAAAATATCACGATGGATATAATATTATAAACGCGTGAAATGTTTATATTTATAGCGTTATATAAATATATATTATGTATTATATGTATGTATATTGTATTGTGTAATATGTATAAGAGAAGAGAAACACCGTCCGCGTCTGTTAAGTCGGTTGTCGTCCTACTCGTACCGGGGCTGACGAAGAAAAATAAGATTTCGCGGCGTACCGTGCCTGGATGGCGGTGAGAGCGGGAGTACGTGGGTGCTTGGGGTTCGAAGGAGAGGTCAGGACGAGACGGCGGTGCCGCCATCACATCTCCGCCATCCTCGGTTTGCTTTCCTCAGTGTCCGAACAGCACAGGATTGGACAGCATTATGACCAGGCTGACCAGAGCTAGCACGTGCACGGTCATCTGGCCGCTGACCGCACTCCGGTTGCCGTGCTGCATGGCTGCAGGGTGTTCGCCTGCCGACAGAGAACGGACAAATAAAAAAAATATTCACTCGGTATACAATATAATATTCTGTTATTATTATTATTATTCGTGGTGTTTGTGGATAAGAGGTGGCGTTTTGCAAAAATATTATAAAACAAACACACAACGCATTTGTTTTAATTAACCAATTGTTCTAAGTAAAGAATTTTTTTTTTTTGTTTTGATACCGTTATACTATTGATTTCTTATTGCTAGGTTAAATACAATTAGCTTAAAAAAAATAATTCAGGAAGAAGAGTACGTTTCCCAGTTTGATATAATTTGTTTACGGCCGACTACCGTGAATCGGGTTGTCCAGGAGCTATAATATAATATAAAATTATATAATATGTAATACAAG
Source organism: Aphis craccivora (assembly GCA_009835225.1). NCBI lineage: Eukaryota > Metazoa > Arthropoda > Insecta > Hemiptera > Aphididae > Aphis > Aphis craccivora. Next base: position 28,395 of record VUJU01000662.1, on the reverse strand, counting down.
TGATTCAGTAGTTGCTTACTGCTATAGTATAGTAGTGATCGTACAAAGCTGACCTAACCTAATCTAAACGGTTTTTAATGTCCAGGCTAGACAGTGATTGACACTCACACGATTAAGTATCCGGAGATGGTTAATTTATTCGATTAGTTGTGACTAGTTACAAGTTATTCTACAATTGAACCTACCTACATTTATAGTTTCATAATAAAAAATATCTAACAGGTTACGAGTAATAGTTTCAATGATTTTCTTGAGGTATTTTTAAAGGTACAAGTTAATTAATGATTTATATTTATTTTTTCAAGAAAATTACGACGTTACTAAATATTTGTTTATGTAATGAGTTCATATAAGTTTTTTAAAAAACAAATACCTATATATAGTTCAGCGTATGACTTGGCACCTATTATGATCAAACGATTCTGTTTAAACTTTAGATTCATTACAGGCGAATAATATACGAGTGTACTATAGTACAGCGGTTCTTAAACTATTTATTACGCGGACCCGTGATGAAGAACATTTTTAAATCGCGGACCACCTTCTTAATTTTTAACCCACATGCTGTCCACAGCTGAAATCATTTATATTTTATACTATATATTTTATAGTGTCGCGGACCCCTAGGGGGCCGCGGACCACAATTTAAGAACCGCTGCTATAGTATATCGTTTATTAAAATTTCATATTTGTTCATTACATACAATATTTTTGCATTAATACATGATATCGTTGACAGTATCGAAATCTTTAAATTATTATTGATTACCTATTTAAATGGAACTTTTAATGTAATATGTATTTCATATTAAAAGTTATAATGCAAATTGTACGTGTCACATTTTAAGATATTTTTAAACTACAAAACTGATTATAAGTTGTAAGTCACAAACTTAACTTTGATACGTGTAACTGATAACTGTCCGACCTGTAAGTGTAAATAATATTAAATATTATAGATTTTTTTTTATTACTATTTTATAGTTTCAAACGTGTTTATTGTACTGTTTTAAATTCTACCTGCACATTTTGAGATACGACAAAATCACGCGAATATCAATTAACACCATTAATTATTGACTCTAATGTCTAATGAAATGAATTATAATTATATCGAACTTGGACATCGTTATTTACTGAGAAATGAAATAATAATCACTAGGTAAACCAATAACACAAAAACAAGAATAATAATACACTTTGAAGAACGTCAGTTTCTGAAAAGGCCGTTATTTGTTATAAATTATAATATAGTAGGCAGAAATTGACGATGTTATTTTTTATTTTATTTTTATGTACAAACTGTTTATGTTTGTAGAAAAACGGTACTTTTTGTTTTTATATATTTTTATATTTTTATACTTGTTATAGTTGTGTAGCGTTTACTTTAAGTGTTTTGGGCTTTATCGAATAGTCTCTAGTGCGGCTATTTCGAGTGTTTGGAAAAAAATAAGTTTTTTTTTTTTTGTAAACGACGACAGACAAAATAACAACATGTTTATTCGGAATGCTATTTTTTTTTTTTAGACAATTTATTTGCAACTCTTGTTTTTTTATCTCGACAGTAACAATCTTTATCGTCGATTATTTAAAAAAAGGGCACAAAACGTTTATCGCTTTTTCTAGTCCCAAAAAAGTCAATGAAACGATAACAATTGTTCGGTTCATTAGTACAGTGATTTTTTTTTTTAATCCGTTTACCCATATTAAGAGTATAATAGTATATATATTTTTTGTTGTATAATGTATTTCAATCGAATTTCCTGTTTTTGATTTTTATAATTTAAAAACTTAAGCTGTATTTTTATTTTACGTAGATGTTAGTGATGACATCAATATAATATTAAAAAATTATACATAAACAAAAAATATAAGAATTATTTTTTATCATATTAATCGAGTGTTTACAGGAATAACGCATATGCGATACTCACATATACTCACTGGAGCAATGTTTTTAGTTACCTACCTAATATTAAAATGTGTAAGAAGGACGAATTCTAAAAAAATTAATTACAAACAATTAAATCGAGTATTCGAGAACTGTTTTTGTATAAATATATTAAATAATAGTTCAAAAGTTAAAAAAAATTATTTATTTAAGTTAATTCTATGATTTTTGAAATAGTTCGGAGCAGTAACGTTTTTACAAATTTTAATATTTTCAATGGTTTTTTTCTACAGATCAGATGAAAAAATGATATTAACTTTTAATTTTTGCATGAAGCATTATTATCCATTATTCTGTAGCAAAAAAATGTCGTCGACATTAATATATATATATAGTTTTTTTTATCTTTAAGTATTGGTGATTTTATATTTCAAATGCTTGGCTTAATACTCCGTTTATCTTAACTTTGAATGGTTTAAAGAAACAAATTCAATATTCGATATATATTTAAAGATCGACTGCTCAGTGCTGTATGTTGTACTTATGTTAAAGTAGCCCGCTAATAAAACATAATTATACTGACTAATGTATAGTTCAATTCCATATTGCCGTAGGTACTAATGATTGTTGAGATTATAGTTTTAAAAGTTGTTTTTTAATCAAAAAGATATATTTTTATGTTTACTTAATAACCCAAATGATCTGTTCACCGCAGACTTGCAAATTTCATCAATAACTTTTTAAAATAATGTTGTTTATTCAATCAGAATGTCAAATTAAACTGATGGTGTATAATGTTCAATTCTTGCCATCTAAATATTGTGATTTTTTTTTTTAAATTTCAATGCGATTAAGTTGATTAGATGTGTATAGCTATTTCCCCGTTGAGAACTTTTCACCGAGAAAATTAAATATCGACCGTCGTCAAGGCTCGTTTGAAAATGAAGTAATTTATTTCTCATCGCTACCGGTAATGTGAAATGTCTAATGACTTGAGTGCCTGCGTATTTTTTTCTCAATACATTACTATACCTATTGTGTAATTTACTCTTATACGTGTATTTATGAATGACGAACACTATGTGGGTTGGGGAAAAAAATTTGCTCACATTAAAATCCGTATAATAATAAATTGGGGTACCTATAGCTAGGACGAGGTAACGTCCCGTTTCCGCTTAACGCTTTAAAATTCGTTCATTATCGTGTCACTGAGTATTAATATAGGTAATTTTATACATTAACGACGAAATTAATTAAACACTCTATTACCTATATATAACATTATAATAATCAAATATGGGCAGTACCTGAGATACTTATCTTTATGTATAATAAATTGTTGAGATCCTAAAATGCGAAAAAAGTAATTTAAAATCTAATTTGTATGACTTGTCAAAATAACAAAACCGTTAATTGAAGCTATTAAATCCACTTAAAATTTCCGTCTTCATATGTGGGTAATTCAATTTAATTTTAATTTTGATTATAATTAGGTATACAATTATATACTTTTTTTTTTTTTTTTATCAATACTATAGAATTCATAAAATATTTATGATATAATTTTAATATATTTGAAGCATATACTAACAGAACATAAATTACAAATTAAATTAATAATTAACACCGGATGCTAAGCAAATAAAGATCTGTTTATTCTTATACAAAATAGATGAAAAAAAATAATTTCAGATCATCTTTTTAATAGGTATAAATATATTTTGTATCTTAGATACAGTATTTAATATCTTGTAACTTAAGACAAACAAAATAATTGTACTTAAAATCTTTTGGAAAATGTTGAATGTACCTTGTACCTAAAAGTAAAAATAAATGTATCTAGTATTTTGTATTTATAGATATACTCTTTTTCAAGTATGTTGTCGATCTCTGATTATAATAATATAGCTCTTCCATGTAAGCACCATTTACGGTTTTAGTAATTTTTAAGACTAACTACCTAAATAAATTTAAATGATTAAAAACATAACAAAAGTTACGGTTTGAACACGAAGTTGCAATCAAAATTATTAACTGCACGATTGCGTGCGTCTGTACAGTATTCCTACCATGTACATACTAAATGTACAACAAATAAAAATAAACAGTAGTCTCCAAGTTACAAAATGTAACGACGATGACGCCCAATCAGCAAAGTCGTATGATAATTTTCAACTTTATCAACTACCTACCTAATCGTATAGGTATCAATATTTAAATAATATTTATTTATTTGTTTTTGTTGTTGCGTGTATTCATATACATATTTTATACGCAGACTTCTACATAACGCAATGGTTGAATTGATTATTGAGAGGAACTTATGATACATATACAAAAAAATGTTTGAGAAACAAACTCACAAACTAAAAAACATGATCAAATTACGTCAATGCTGTGTGGTATATTATTTTCAGTGTACCTACCAAAACAATATATTTGCTTTGTTTCATAGAACTATATAATAGACCACTTATATAGCCACTTATCGAAACTCCCACTTATACCTAAAATTTAGTATCAAATATTTAATCCTCATGGTTTAAAAATCAATACAAACACTGAATACATTGAATGTTATTCAGTCGCTGTGTGGGATTAAAAAATAGAACCGTACAGATATTTGATAGTGGTTATAAGGAAATCTACTGCAATATATTTTTGCGCGAAATTACTGTATAAAAGCTGTTTAAAATATCGCATAACGCGTACAAATATATAAAATACAACTGAAATTTGACATACGCCGATACATAACCTATATAAAATACGTTTAGACGTATTATGCGTTGTGTAAGTTGCTCGGATTTCCCAAATAGCCATTTCTCCCGAATAGTCGTAAATTTGGAATCGGCCCGTCTCACACTCGCCCCAACACAGCATTTATGTTTGTATGAGATGGCGACAAAAGCGAAAGTGACCATCGATCGTTTTTACGGTCGAACGGTACGCGACGGTCACAACGACTCGAAGTTCCGAGAAATGTGAAAATAAGAGAAAACCTCACTGTAGGTACCTACCTAATACTGCGCCCACTTGACTTTCTACATATAGTTCTGTATAGGTATATATTATACATAAGTCTCGTGGATTTTCGAGTTTGTTTAATGCGCCACATTTAAAGGGTTTTCAGTCGGTGACAGAGCGCGCCGGGGACTGGTAAATTTGACGTGGAAAAACTGGAGGACATTAATATCGCACCGCAATACAGCGTATATATTGTTGTGTAAATGTATATGATATGTACTTCAGTGTGCTGCCGCAGGTGTATCAGCTGATTTTTATCGGTTGCTTATTTAGGTATCCACCCAGAGGAAAAGACTTTCTGTGGTTAGTCACCGTGTATATATAGTCTAAACGCTTTAAACTCACCCTCTACATATGTAATAAATAATCTAACTGCCTCCAGACTATAAACTTAAAAATGTATCAATAGGGTAAACCGGAGTGATAAGCATATTCATGCCTTACAACCTCCCCCCCATTAAAGAAAAAATTGCATCAATGCGTATTTTGATTTATGGGATGTGATAATTCGACTTAAAGTGTTCTTGTTTGTACCTATGTAAATATATTATCACCTCTAATAATAAAATGTAACGGTCGTATTAAAAGTGTAAAAACTGGTTTTAATTTTTTTTTTTTTTGTGTGTGTGTTTAGATAAACCATAATATAACACCAGTCAAATCGTGGCTCTATACGTTTCCGACTTTGAAAAGTCGTATTTTAAAAATTACGAAACTTATAAAACGAGATGACGGCGATGGAAGAAAATACTCGAGTCAAACTAGACTATATAGATAGCGTTATATTTATTATCCATGATAATAATAAATATGACATTATTCTTGGTGGAAACAGTCGAACATATTCAGGACGGGGTTTCAGGACTTTTTACTATACGACAATGGTTTTTCACAAACTTTTTTGCTCCTATCCGTATAATACATTATGCAGACAGAATATCTCGATGAGATACAAATATAGTGTATAATATACTTATATACCGACTATTTCTTTTTTACACGCGTTGGTGAGGCTGTGGATTTTTTCTTTCGGTTCGTCTGTGAACGTGTTTTTCGATTGGCCGAAGTGTAGTGTAGTATTCAAAAAGTTTTAATCAAAATCGCCACTCCTTTCTCCCACAACATTTCCTGATTGTTTGAGATCGTGTAAGTATAATAATCCCTAGAAATTTGAATGTTGTTGACTGAATATTCTATTTGTAAATTGTTATTTGCACCGGAGTAGGAAATAAAGAGCTATAAATTGTAGTCGATACCTATACAAAATATATAACGAAACAAAGTCAACGCAATATTATTGTTATTTCTAATAATTGTATATTCATTTTTTTAAATTTTAATCCCTTAAATCTCGATTTTCCTTTCCTATTATATGAATTGATTCATATGTCTAATTCGCCAATTTCGAGTTTTCCGACAAACAGAGCGTATTATTTTATAACGAAAATGTTGAAATATTTAATAATAAATATACCTAAACAAGCTAACCACTGTATGACTGCCGGCGGTCATTCTTCTACATGGCTCATTGGAACACCAAACATATTTTTATGTTATTCCTATTTTTTTTTTTATATTTTTTACATTTGATAAAAATAAAAATAGTATGTTTATTACATCAAATGTATGGTAATTATTCCCGCTACGCTACTGTGCTTTTTTTATATGTACATTATTATAGTACCATTGAAAAGTTAGTAATTTAAAACCATATTAATTCCTAGCGGTCATGCGGTGTGGTAGTGATAAATGATGATCGACTATGGGCGTTGAAAGTCATAAAAGTACAAAATTTGAGAATTACAGAAGACCGTTGGTGATCATGTGGCAATTAACGTGTTTAAATATTTAATTGTATGATATTATATTTTTTAAGATTCTTCAAAAATTGTTGATAAAAAGTTGACCGAAAATTCATAAAATATACGATTTTTAAGTAGTTCAAAATAAAATGTTGCAAAATTTGATACCCATATGAATTTTTATTAAACGATATTACTTATTATGTTATCATTCAAAAAAAAAAAAAAAAAATTGTTACATCAATAGAAAAAAAAAACACGCAAGCACAGTTGTTTAAGCGTTTTAATAATAATCTCAAACTTTTGAGAAAATTTGTTAAAACCACAGAGAAAGTGAAAATAATTTTTTAATTAAATATTGGTGTTGGGTGGTTATGGTTTTTGGATAACGTAACAATCATATTATTTTTAAATTATACAGCATTACAGTTATCAATGTATTTGTGTTTGTCTCATCGTTTTTTAATAAACTGTGTAATGTATATAATATAATATCTAGAGAATTTTTATTTTTTTCGTATTTCATTTAGAACTTCATTATAAAAACTAAAAAATTAACTGCAATAATGTAACGGATAGAACATAGTCAACTAATATTATGGGTATCAATAATTTTACAAATATTATATCTTATAATATTATCGTCGTTTTCATAGTACGAGTACACTTAACTATAGGAATATGAACAAGAATTTTTATCTTCTATGTTTTACACAATGTTTTTATTATATCCATACACATTGTTCCGTTATTCGCTGTTGAAAAATCGTGAAATTTTTTTATATAGCTATAAAAACGGTTTACCTATTTGTCAGCGAATTGGATGTCGACGAACCGCAAAGAAGATACGAAGTAGAACGCTACGTCTCTGTACCTATAATGTATTCCACTCATTCTAATAGCTTGCATTGTCGATATTATCAATGTTTTATAACCTGTACGCATATTGTTTCGTACATTATTCGTCCAATAGCTGTTACCGAAATATGTACATACACAGTTCGACTATAACTTTCTAGAACTTATTATCTCAGTGTTTCATTTTGTTCAGCACACTACTCGTATAAAATATAATAATACTGTTGTACCCACATTTAAAATTATTCTGCGCCGGCCGAACGATAGTCATTCGCGTGTAATCGAACAACAATATTAATTATTATATTCCGTAGGTCAGTGAGATACCTACAGGCAATTTGTTATCCTAAAATTTTATCCCCTCGGCCGATATTAGATGATGGAATAATATTTGTTCATACATTAGTTGTAATTTTTTTTTTTTTTTTGCACACATTACGTATAAATCTCTGAAGTCAGGGGGTTTGCCTCGAATCCGGACGATGACACAAGGGAAGATTTAAAAAGCCGGATAGATTAATTTTTTTATCACTTCATAAATGGGTCACTGATGGTATTTAATTTTTGAGTGGGCGTGAGTCAGAACCGTCATCATGTTACAGTTGAAAGCGGTGAATTATTTCTTGGACAAATATCATAATACAAACGAGTTAAAAACAGCATCAAATCAAAACGCTACAATGTCCGTTTAAAAACAAATATTACATTTGGAGGCAGCTACGTCTATTGCACGAACATAATTATAAAATATTAGCATCCTGATAATATAAGTTTAATGTGGTATACGATATTAATAAATTATAATTATGTACCTATGTACCTACCTCCTACCTGTATAGATGGTTATACTATGTTATTATAATTTATATATAATTTTTAATCGATTATTTCTCATATTATGATTTACACAAAAAACATTGAAGTACCTATAACATCAATGACTATATAAATGTGTTTACAGAAAAAATATATACACATATAATATATGCGCCACCATTAAACCAAATACGACTGCCTCGGGTTTGCTTTCTCGGCAACTAAAACGAAATGCAAAAATAAATACAATTTTTTTTCCTCCCCTAGAAGCACGTAGTTTCGTTTTTATTTACACGTTTTGTTTATTTTTCCAGATAATATCAAATCCATGTCGGAGCGTATAACGGGTCTTGATTCTTTGCCAATAATAGATTATGCAAATACAATGATAATGAAGTCTTGAAAGACCAAATCAGTGTAGAAAATACTTATAGTATGTATTATTTTTAAACGTATTATCAATGTATCTCTTTATATTATACACCTATTTATAAACCGTAGTATAATGAAATTTTAAATTATTGTATTCATATTTTGTCAGTGAAAAATATATGGAAATGATAATTTAGTTTGTTTTATGTACAGAGTGATTCACCAAGCATTCGCATCTTCAATTTGTCATCTAATAATGAATTTATTTAAATCCGATTTCTTAATTTTGGAATATACTATTCTTAAACACAATATTATCAAATAATTGAGATTCTTTGTAATACTCTAAAACTATTGAAAAATAAAAATAAGGTCAGTATGCTTGATGAATCGCTCTGTATACATATAGTACTGTTTGGATAATAATAAATACGATCTAGCCATTCTAGCCAGATGTCACCCATATATTATTCATTCCACAGTCTATCACGACAATTTACATTTTATATTATTAATTTAGGGCCCGGATTTATATGCTCTAAAAACCTAAGGAATATGCACTCAAAAATATGCATTTATGCTCTTATTTTGTAGGAATATGCCCTATAAAATAAAAAATATGCAAAAATAAATCGATTAAAAAAGTATTTTATTTACATTATTTTTTATATAGGTATTTACATTAAATGATATTATTTTTTATATTATATTTTTTGAAGTTATTTGAACATATTTTAATTTCAGTCTGAAAAATTAATATTAAAAATATTTGTATTAAATAAATTATGTGACTAAATATACCAAAAGCATTCGCATTACATTGTACATTTGTACTAGGTACGAATGTTTTTTTTAGATTTTCGAATGAAAAAAGAAAACGACTTCATCAAATTACACAGGCTAAAAATTTAACTGTAAATCCTACGTTATTTAAAAAAAAAATTAGCAAAATATTACATATTGTGTATTAAAAAACGTATAATGCATTTAAAACCCATATAAATACAATAAAAAATCGTAAATATGCAATAAAAAATGGTAAAATACAAAAATATGCAGTACATGTCAAAAAATGACAAAATGTGCATAAATATGCAAAATAAAATTTTATATTTCAGATCTACTGATTTTAATTCAAACTTTTAGCTTACCTAGCAATGTTTTGGACTATTAAAAAAAACACATGCAAATGCATAAAAATCCGGCCCCTAAATTTATTATACAATTATAATTAATATTTTTATTCATATTGCAGTTAGTTTAGAAACTAATTTGACCTATCTTAGAATTTCACGACCCGAATGAACTCTCCTCGCCATCTCGTTATGTTGTATTCCGTGTGTTCAACTCGAAGATAACAAAATGTTGACAACACGATTTTTTATCATAGTGGGTTGCGAACATATTTTTTACCATATACTATCACTGCGGTCGTTTCGATCTAGTTTGAACCACGGCCACAACGCTAGAATTTATATAGAACTGCTGAACATAGTAGTACCAAATGGTATACGTATATATTATTTACATAAGTAGTACTTGATAACCGCGATATTTTCTGTCCACCACTCTTTGTACAACGGCTGTTCAATTCACGTCCGTTGCTTTTTTCAAAATTACGTGTTTGATGGTGAACAGCTCCATACAATTCTTGAGAAACGAATTATGTAGGTAGGTAGTACCAATATATAATATCAATAATAATATGTGATCATCTTCACTTACACGGCTCTTTTTAGTTCGTTTTCCGAGGATTATGTACGTGCCGCGAGTGTCTTGTTTAAGGTAAAACGCACATCGGTTATTTATATAGCAAAACCTCTCTATTATAGTCGGAAATCGTCTTATAATGGAAAATATCAATATTCTCGATTCAAAAAATTTATTAAATAATTGATCTCATTAAGACGGAACCTCCACAAAACGGAAACGGACAATAATTTTCGTAATCCAATTAATAACAATACTCTCTGATGGAAAAACAAATTATCTTGAAATAAATTACATATTTTATGTAGGTAGGTACATAAAATAATGTATTTTTTCTTTAAAAATTGTGACCAATCGTACTTAAGATTTCTCAAATGACTTAAAGTTTTGATAAATTTGAAGTCATTTTCAAGAAACTGGTTTTGGTACCTATATTATACGATTTTTAATATCACGAAAAACTAACGTAATGAGAGAAAGAAATACGTTTGGGTAAATTGTGTAGTTGAGGCAGTAAAAAAACTACCTATACAAACTGAGTTAAAATGTTCAACCAACTAACTAATATAATATGTACATTATCCTCGCTTTAGTTCGTAGAATCTAAATTGTGTTTGATTGAAGTCAATATAAAACGTAGAATTTATTATAAACATAAGACGTACTAGTCTTTTTAATTTAATTTTTAAAATATTCATATAATTATTAGCTATTTTGAATAATTTAAAATGTAAATTAAAAAAAAAAAAAAAAAAAAAAAAAACTGTACAATCATAGGATGGTATGTAACTATTCTAAGTCTACGCAAACCGAATACTTAGGAGTTTGTATAATGCAATAATTTTAAATTAAAATATGAAATAATTATCAAAAGTAATTCACGTTTTGTTCACTTTATACCTCATACTTTATATAGGAATAATATTTTTTTTCTCATTTTAAATCTTTTTAACTTAATTTATAATATATGATTTTCATTTTAACTACAGTTATTTGGTTTTCGATGTTTTCATCATAGTGGTTTGACGTCGATGTGTTAAAAGTAAATTCTGTATAAGGTAAGAGAACGGATATACCGAATAACTTTTCTTAAAAGCATAAGCATAATCGGCAAGTATTATACACTATAGATAGTGATGTATGTATACATTGTATAATGTATATATATATTTTTATTTTTGAAAATGTTCAAGTGTTCGACTTTTTATTTTTCAACAATCTACTTTGTTTAAAACTACAAAATTTCTCTCCGTCATCGCAGTTTTGAGAATTGCCAAGATAATCGGATTATATAACACCTTAGAGAACACAATACATACACTCCTGTGTATTATACAAAACATACGACACACGATTTATAAAGCTCTTAAAACAATATTAAAGCGAATCGGAGTTGTATACGAGGGCTGTAAATTAATGCGATAGTTTTAATCTTTGATCAACGAACAATTATTTACTACTACATAAATAAATGTAATATTACACACGTTTTAATGATAATATTATACCTACAGGCTCGCACCTTAGACTTTTGTGGGGACTTAAACATTTTCCAACTTTTCTTACACAAAAATAAACAATTACCACTAATTTTTAAATAATGATTAGAATTTTCGGTTTAATATTGATACAGTTAACTAGAGTACTACTAGTACCTGCGGGTTATTTGTTTGGGGGGGGGCTACAGGCCCAAAGCCCTCCCTCCCCGGGTGCGCAACTGTGTACCTATTATAATGTTATAAATTATAATTAAATAGCACTCATGACTTTTTGTTAAGCTATATATTTAATCAAGTACTATTACTCTATAGTTTTATTAAATATATCAACAAACCAATTTATAATTATTATATTATATTGGTTTTTTAATAATATATTTTAGGAATAAATAGTATTTTTTTTTATATTATTTAATTATTCAAGTACATTTCATAATATAAAAATTATTTTTCTTTTAACTATATATTATTTTATTGTATGTACGAAAGTATTAAAATAAATATATTTGCCAATACATCTTTTTTTTTAAATTATATAATTTGTCCAAAATAAATAAAAAAAATAGTGTATAAGGGCATCACATTTATTGTTTTGACGATTATTATTATTTTTCTTTTGAAAGTTTCGATGTTAAAAATAGGACATTAGCTATACATTGTTTTTTTTTCTATAAGGGTTATTCAAATTTTAGCCTTATATGTTAGAACGTGAAATATATATACTTATTTAACTTTATAATAAAAATATAGATACATATTTTAAATAATATGAATTGTTTTTTTTTTTTTTTTTGTGTAATATAATTGTAATTTTAATAATATTATAGTAATAATAATTTTATTAAGAAAATACATAGTAGGCACATTAGTATTTTGATTTGTTTGAACATTTTATTTTGACGTGTAAAGTTTTTTAGATTAGCTATTTATTCAGTTATTTATATGCTTTTTTCTTTATATGAGAATCGTTGAAATTTGTGTCTATATTAAAAATAAAAATATTAAATTAGATGAAAACATGAAAAACCAACAAATTTTACTCAAATATGAAAAAATTAAAAAAATGGCATTTTCTGAACTAAGCTCTTAATGGTTTTACCAGTCAAGAAAAGGTTTAAAGCTATGAATATCTCTATTCTAATATTTATGATTTTGGTATTTTTTGGCCCTTTCGAGGTTTCACCACCTGTAGATTAAACAAGGGGGATGAAATTGTTCTATTTTATGACCAACGGTTAGATTGCAATGTCGTTATAAATTATTATAATTTATAAGATTCTGATTAGAACGAGCTGGTTTTATAAATATATAATATTACTTATGTAATGTTTTTTTCAGTTGAAACAAGCTCAATGAAATATTTATTTTATATTACTTAATTTGGCTTTAACGGTACTACAGAATTTTATTTTTTTATTTTTGGTTTTAGTAAAAACTGTCTATAAGAAACTTTTTCTTAAAATGTTACTAACTATTCAACAGCTTTGTGATTTTGATGAGTTTTGTCTAAGTAGGTATATGAACTTCGGACTTTTATAGAAGAAAATTTTGCATATGTATTTTTAATATTCGTAGTAGTATGTATTAAAGTAACATTGTTTTTATTAATTTTAATAATGGTGCTAAATTAAGCTCAAAACGAGTTAATATATTTTTTCATACTTAGAAAGTTATAGTATAAATATTTGATTTGTATGTACCTATCTATGGACTGTGGTTATTTATTTTTGGTTTCTCGTGAAAATTTCCGTTTTTTATTAGTTTTTTTCTGATTATTTCGAAAAGTAATTTTTACTTTTAATCCTCTGAGTACTAACTAGATTCGGTTCTCAAAGGTGTTTTTAGACCAACAACTAAAAAAACACACTTTATTGTAAAATCAATACATTTATTGCTCTAAAATAAAATAAAAACCCAAACACTACTTATATATTATATTTATCGATTATAAAGTATGATTATTAGTATATTTTCTTAGATACTCACATGGCAAAAATATGTATAAAATATACACAATGTCTAATAATAATTTTTTATTTTTAGTTTGAATATTTCATATTTCTCTGCTTATTACCTACAATCTTTAGCCAGTGTGAAAACTCCGCCGACGCTACAACAAAAATTAAAAAGTAAGCCTGCAGGCAATTTGGTGTATAATAATTTAAATATACTAGTGAAGTTTGACTTTTGTCTTTATACCGTTATAGAGTAGTGAGTACTTATATAATATATTATGACATTTATAACATACGTTTATTTTTGAAGTACTATTTGAAGTACTATTGAACAACAATAAATTACGAATACAACCGTAAGGGCTTATTTAAATACTTGATGAATGTCATATAATGATTCGAACATAAATACAAATGTACGAAATGAACTACGTGTGTACATATTTGGTGACTTCTGAGTTCGGGAAAATACTACTATATATTTATACACCTATATAATATGAATATATTACCGTAAAAATATGATAATATAATTTACCCGAATAAGATATAGTCGAATCACAATTTTTAGTTTGCCAACCAAATGTTAGGTCATGTTTTTCGAGTTTTAATCTTTAATTCCAATGTGTTTTAATTGATTATGCCTGTTTGATGTTTATTAACTTTTCCGCGTAATTTATCTCGTAATTAGTAAGTTTAAATGTGCTGTTCGTATATGTTACAATATCGTGTGTAAGTTTGCACGAACGTGCTTATATAGACCAGCACTCTTTAAATAGGTAAATATATTTATAGGTATATTAAAATTGAAAATTATTTAATAAACGATTTTCACGTCTGAGAATTTAATTGTTTGTGAATGATATATTATTATGATATAGTCACTCGTATAATAGGTAGATACTATAGAAGATTGATATTTAAATTTAAAGTATTATACAATTATTTTGAAAATATATTTGAGCTTATCATTTACATATTTCGTTTTGAAGTGTTAATGATATATTTTTAAAGTTTATAAACGGGATTTTGAATTTTTGATAGTAAATTATTTTTCACCTTTCTTTGTTTCTTTTTAAATTTTTGTCTTGAGTGCTTTAATTCGGATACGTGCTTAGTAAACGTGCATTATAGAGCTGTAATTTTTAAATTAGTCCAAACGTGCAATAAGATTTTCATTTAATAATCGACTAAATCATGTGTATAATATATATATGTACCTATTTATAAATTAACGAGAATAAATTTCCTCTGAAATAACATACTTTTATGTTTTATATTTTATACTTCAAGTGTATTTATGTTTGATTTTCCAATGAACTTTATTTTATTGTTTATTATTTTTGTATTGTTTTGAAAAGTGTCGATTAAAAATAAAAATGTCAGATTTTTGGATTCATAAACCCTACGTCGTTTCACAAGGAACAGTTAAATAACAGTTTTCAATTACGATTAAGTATAGACATTTTTTTTTATTTCATTTTTTACGAACACATTATTAACCATATATTATGGTTTATTTAAATTTTATATTTATAAATTATATTATGTACTGTGTATATATATATATAAATAATAATTATAATATTATTATTAATAAAGAAAGGCGTGGTCCTCGTAGATGATGTCTTACGGAATAATTTCAATATTAAAATTGTATTCTCAGTGTAGTTTATCGCTGAAGTAAAAAAAAAAAACATCAGATCCAATATTTACTGGAAATAGTAAGATATGACAACTTAGTATATATTCTTGCTATATTTAAATTAGTTAAAAAAGAACTTTTCTAATATCGATTGTTTTTGAGACTGATAACACTAAAAAAGTACAACTCAAGATAAGCTTTCCCAAGATAAGCCAGATAAGGTCACCGATGGCCATAGGTAAGGTTTACACAACCAAAATGACTTTTTATAATATTATATGATCAGTTTCTTGTTTGATAGAAAAGGGTAATGTATGCTTTTGAAGAAAAAGTGCTTTGACAAAGTGTATATTATGTTACTTGCATCAAATGCAGAGACGCAAACATTAACATATTTACATTACCCATAATATATATTATATTAGCTATTAAAAGTTCAAAATGATTTCCTTTTTCTCCCACTACAAATTATATCTGTGAATATACTTTATATGTAATATTCGATCGTTATTTACATGTAGGTATTTATAACATATTTCCAATTCGTTTGTTAAATAAATATTTTGCATATTATGTGTGCATAGATATCGTTTTTTTGGGGCTCGATTGAGGGTGGGGGTAGAGAACATAGACGTATAATTGATATTTTAAAATTACCGTTGACCACGTGTACGTTGATGGTTGCTGATTGTCCAAACGTGGGCATGCACGTGTAGTTTCCGGAGTCTGTGAGCTTGGCTCGGGCTATATGCAGCGTGCTTTTGAGTCCGTCCACCCATTCGGTGTGAACGCTGACCCTCGGCTGCCGGACTGACTGTAGGCTTGTCTGGTCCGTATACACGGGTACGTTGCCCAGGTACCAGAATATGGTCCCCAGGTCGTGTGGGCCCTGGCTCAGCTCACACCGCATGCTCACCTCGCTGTCTTCCTTGACGTACAGCTCCTGCTGCCCGCAAATCCTGGCCCTCATCTCTGTGAAACAAGACGCGCGTGCGATAAATGACAGAGCCGATGATTACATGGTTATTAAGACGCGCGTGATCGGTGACAAAATATATCTTGGTGCATAGTTATACGATTTAAATGGAATTACAATATTTTTAAAATAAAAATTGTTGCTAGCCACTCCATACTAAGAATAGTATTTAGTGGTAATAATATTATGCGCACACAGAGAAAGTGATTGTTTCACTCACATGACTTAAAGTGTCGAGTTATTAAGTATATGATTGTGGCAAGGTATGATGCGTCGAAGAATTTTGGTATGTACGCTACCATATGTTATCGGAAAACCGAACACGGAATATATTATTACTATAAATTCATTAGTATATTATATTATAATTGTATAAGTATGAATATTGACTACTGACTAGTGATTACATATTATGTATATTATATATTTATAAGATAATACTAACAATGTATAGCCCATATACTATTTGCAGGAATAACTTGAATAAATCATTTATTATTTTCAATATATACTTTAAAAATAATTTATTGACTCTATCTATGTAATTGCGTTTTTAACTGTGCAATATCTTCTATTTTACATAATACATAAGCTTGTTTTGAACAATGAATCTTATGCGGAAATAATAATATTAAACGTTGTTTCTCAAATCCATTGACGTATACATTCAATACGGGTTAATAATTATTAATATTTGAGATTCAATTTTTTACTATTTAAAGTTATTAGACCTTTAATGGATTAGTTTATCTTAAAATAAATTGTTTTTTTTTTTCGTTTTATATTTGTGATTGAAAATATTGTACTATAAGAATTTGAGTGATTTCGAACATTTGATTGGTTTTTTGTTCTTCGTAAATATAATACGATTATTTTCAGAAAATTAATTATTAAAATAAATCCACAAAAACCAACTACCATTTTATGTCTCTATATAAAATATATTGTTAGGTCATTGGAAATTATGAAAAGTCTGGTTTTAAAATTTTTGATTGGACTTTTTATTATTGTTTAATAATGAAATTATCAATCTATATTTATTTTATTTATATTACACAAGACTACATAATATAATATTGTTCAAGTAGAGATGAGTATTTTTTTGATGCTATTCCCATAACAAGATTGTCTGGAGTTTGAGTAAGATAAGATAATAAATAATAATAATTATAATTTTATCTTTTTAGTAAGACTTGGAGATTAAAAGTCATATATTATATTAATAGAATATACTTAATTTCCTATTCACGATAGTAGCAAAGACCTCAATTGATGCGTTTGTGATTTATATAGAAACCAATAATAATAGAATTAATAAATATTTATGTGTACACTATACAGGGTAATTTACAAAGAATGTTTATCCCCTGTTTTCTTCAGTAATGAAATTATTCAAAACCTGAATTTTAACATTTTAGATTATACTTAAAGACTATAGGTACTTTGAATCCTTGAATTTTTTCGTTCTACTTATGTAGTATCATGTGGAAATACAAAACTCAAATTCAAATAAAAACCTGATGGTAATGTGTTTACAAGATTTGGGGGTTACAGTAATTTGTAAATTTTAGTGTTTAATACTTAAGCATTAATAACTTTTAAAAATCGTCCTTATATAAAAAATATTAGATCCAATGTTATATCTATTTAATATCTTAGTATACAAATGTTAAGGATTGATAAACTATTTGTTCTAATTTTGATTCAGGTATATTATAATGTTCAAAAACATTATTCATAATAAATTAATTTACGGTAAAAAAAGGAGGGCTCTTATTTGAAAACTAAAATTTGTAATTTTTATTGCCACAGAATTATTAAAGGAAATTGATAGGTGAACATGCTTGAAAATCTCCATATACATAATTTACACTAAAATGTATCCACTGTTTTTTTTTTGTACAACGTTTGGTTTTTTAATGATTTATATTCATTTCCATTGCGTTATGAATTTACGGTAAAAATGTACATCAATGTGTTTTTTCGTAGTATTGTAAGTACCTACGTCCTACATGTAGGTAAATAGTATGCATATTTACTTTTTAATTCAGTATAATGTAAAAATGTTAATTTAAGATGATCGAATATTGAAAGATTATTGATTTTGTGTAAAGGCGTGTAAGGATACCTAGCGGTTGTGGTATTATGTTTTCGATAAACTATTGGAATTTGTTATAAAATAAAAATAATATAGTGCATACTTTATAGTATTATTTAAAATCATATACGCATAACGTATTACATTATGTTAGGTTAGCGTTAGGCTAACACCGTATAATGTGTATGTTGTTTATACCTCTCTGGGGACTAAATAGTAATATTCTACGTTCCCGGGACCAAACACATTATTTTTCAAAACAAAATTGGCTAAAGAAAACATTTTTAAATACTTCACTGTATTTATTTATGCCAATAAAACGGTATTTATGTAGAATTGTAGAGTAATAACAATACGAAGAGATTATTTTTTGGTATCTATTTTAGTTTGTGTATTATAACATGGTGTTTTTTAATAATTTTATAAACTTGTTTTTGTTGACTCATACTAGTTATCAGGTTGCCAAAAATAACTTAATACTTTACATTAATTAGAAATTGACAACTTAATTGGGCACGAAGTATAAAACACTTTACTAAAACACAATATTATAGAAAAATAACCGTATGCCGCACTTGAGATAGATTCATCAATCAAGCTCATGCACAACTACTGAAATGCCTAATCCTAGATCCACCTCTCGTACAACCAAATTACTGATACCAACATTAGTGGTTAATAATAAGTATAAAATAATTATACCATTACTTTCCGATTAAACTTTGTTATATAACTATTCTTTATTCCTTTTACCACGATATAAAAAGTTATATCCCAATTAGTTACCAATTTTAATATTATAGTATCTACATTGTAGTTATCAACATAATGCCATTAGAATATATTATTACTGATAACCGTTACAGTACAAATTATTTTAATTTAGATTTAGATGCTATTGAAATAAACATTTTTATAATCACGATATTTAGGTATATAAAAAAAAATTAACTTAAATGTCACTAATAGTTTCTTAAAAATTTCCTTCGTGTCACTACCAAACTTAACATTATCCTTTTAATTGCATTATTTATTTAAAATAAAGTATAATTTTGGAAATTAGTCAATATGTAGATCAATATGATGTACACAATATATAAATATATATCGATATATTACATAAACGATTATATTATTGTTAACTGTTGGATTAATTTACTCGGTGCTGCGTGTACATTAAAGTGATATATTTATTAGGATATTAACGAAAAGATTTTCATCTTTAAATAATTCTACGCTCATACCGTTATTATCATTATAATAATATTAAAAAGAAATAATAAAACATCCGCTTCCATTATCACTGTTAAATTATTTCGTTTTATGCGAAATGTAAATAGTTGAAAATAATGTTTTAAATCTAACCAGCTGCGTTGTTTATACATGCACGCTCTGTGTATTTTATTACATTTTCTTCGAACTTGAAACACATTTCATTTTTATGCGTGTCAGTGGTCTGTACGAGATTTTTTAAAGATTATATTATGCATTTAGGTAGGTATTATTCGAGCACAAACACGCGCACATAAACGCAAATACAAGATGTTCCGATTAGACTGTAATTATTTTGTATATATAATGTAATATTTTAATTGAACTATGCGCGGACTGATAAACTGACGTTAATACGGATAATAATATACATTATGTGAGTATGATTTGATTGTCAAAACTCTTACAAATATAATCTACTAACGTCTAACATAGTAGATTTGGGCTGTTAGCGTTTAAAAAGTGTAAATTTTAACGCTCTTAAATTTTGATAGTTTGAAAAAAAAGACTGGTCGTAATAAAAACAATAATGAATTTTACGTAGGTATAGTTGTATCGTTTTATCGGAGTCTGAAAATACTTGTTTTGTCTCAAAATAAAACATCGCAATCATGGACACTTAATAAAGTATATGCAAGATGAAGTCGAAATGTGATTGAAATTAAAATAATAAATAATTTATTATTAATTCGTATCTTATTATAATCTATACACGTATAATTATTCAATTATTATTGTAAATCGTTGGTTATTAATTCATATTATAATAAGTAAAATATTACAGGTGGAAAGTGTATTTGAGATATAAAGAGTTGTTAAAATAATATTGATTAAAAAACATAAATTTTATGTATATGCAAATGGAATTAATTCTGTAATATAATAACGATTCGGGTAACTAATTTTTAATTCATCTAAGTGAGTAAGTAGCATAGAATATAAAACTAATTTTGTTTAATTTGCATATAAATTAAATAAAATATTTGTATATTATGACTAGGACTAGAATGTTGTAGAGTTTGATACTTAAAATTTTTGAGTCAAGTACTTAATTAAATTCCATTAAATTCGCTTTAAAAATATTTAAAAATAACGATAAATACAGTATTGTAATACATTAAAAACAAAAAAATACTGAAAACTGTTGAAACAGAATGAAATTAGATACCATTGAATGTTTTCTTATATTATTATGATAACCATTGATGAAAATCTTTTTTACAATATTCTTTTGATGCAATAGAAACATAAAATATAATATTGTTATATTTCAGTTTATATAGTAGAATATAATAATTATAATACATATTAGATGATTATAGAATATAACGATACTATTAAATCGTTTATAAATATTAGGTATATTAAAAATTATACACCCACATATATAATATTATACATAATAATACGACAAATGGATTCCTGTGTTTTATTTTATTATAGTCGAGCCATTAGCTTGGATGCGACAAAATGTTGACTGGTTCCAACACACACACACACACACATATAGTAATAATATATAATATATATATTGTATGAGTATAAGTTATATAGACACAGGTCGATACCGTACAGTATGCCCACTAAAACCACGGGATGTGTGAAAATAATCCTTCTGTTAACTGGAGAATTACTCTTTCAAATTCTTAACCATAGTTCATCAAATTATTTAAAAAACATTATCCATTAAATAATTTACAGTAAAAAGGGGAGTATTTCATTTAAAAAATAGAAGTTTGTATCGTCACTGAATATTCGGTAAGTAAATAACTAAAATTTCGAAAAATTCTAAAATTAAAATTTGAATAAATTGATTACTAAAGGGAAAATGAAGGTGATAATTGTTAGGTAAATCACTTTTATAACGATAATCGTAACTAGTATGAATAAAATGCAATAGTTATAAATATTATAATATAATATAGATACCTAGGGTTTTAGATTTTTGATTGACAGTACTACGTAAAGTTTTGACAAATAAACGAAAAACGGATTTTCAAAAAAATATATTTCCGTATCTACATAATATATTGATGTACATTGTCAATTTATTTCTTGTGGCTCACGCTAATGATTTTTCAAGTAAGATAAATAATATATAAGAGGTAGATACAATTTAGTAGGTATCGAATAATGTATTCTAATTTTAATCAACACTATAGTTATATGCATTCTTTGGAAACAACCTCTTAACAACCCGTTAAGAGGCACCTAAATCGTTTTAATATGCGTTTATAAACCCACCCACTGGGTATATTGATCACTATAACTGCCAGCTGTGGTTGGATGAGTAAAATTCGTATACGTAAACGTTTGGTGCTTAAGATTTTTTACTTTATTTTTCAGATGAATCGTCCACGAGAATATTAATTTTTTCCGTTTTTGAATATCCGCAAATAGTTACGTTTGCCTGATACGGGACTAAGAAAACGAAATATTTAATATATATTATGTATAGGTATTTGACAAAATATCAATACTATCTAATATATCTATACTTTATAATATATATATATATATATATATACATAATACATATACACATTTAGTATAAAATATGTTCTACTCATTTCGAAATCTGTGAAATAAACTGAATGTTGGTTTAGTAACTATTATGTGTCGATTTCTTCATTTATACACTTTCTCAAAAGGCGATTGGAAATCTAATCTTAAAACAGTTCTAGTATTTTGAAATGATTGTTTTTCAGTTTTCTCATTTGTCAGTAGTTTACCTAGTATATAATGAAAAATTATAACAAAAATACAGTAAAAAAACATTGAAGAAATGTGAAGCCACGGGTATTTCTAAGTAAGTAGTTTAAATATCACGAGGAATTTTAGTGGGTTAATATTTTATGAACATCAGACATTTTGATTGAAGCGAAATCGTAATATTTTTTTAATCAACAAAATGTATCATTTCAATTATTTATTCTTATTGTAGCATGAAAACTTAATAAGAACGCTATTTCAATTTTTTTACATTCACGTTTCTCATAACAATGATATATTCTACGTACAAATACAGTTTATGTCAGAAGTCTAACACCTTTTTTGGTTCTGAATTATACTTATAAGTACCATTAATTACTTAATATTCAGCAGTGAATATCATGGCAGAACTTCAAAATGTATTCTTCATGTTTTTTTAATTTTCCAATAATACTCACTGTTGATAATAGTTTCTGGGAAGGTCTCACAAAGTATCGTCATGCTCTATCCTCTAATTAGTTGGATATAGGGCAAGGTCACTAATATAGAATATTGTTTAGAACAACGCATTAATTTATATAGTTTATTTTAATTATTTTAATTTGACAACGATAATAAAGAAATAAGTTTTTCTTATAATGTGTTCAGACATTCAGTTTATAATGACAAACAACTTTTGAGCTAGTTATATAAAACGTTGACTGACGCTTAAAATAAAAAATCGTTCTACGCATTTTAAATTTTGTCAAACCATTTATTGCTATAATACTAAAAATTTATTTTATGTATGGTTTTTGGTATCAGCAAAAGGATTAGTTTTGTGTTTATGAATTTTGCTTACCTGTGGATGTCACAATATGTGTAAATGATCTGCTGAACGATGTACCTACGTTAATTAGTTTATTAACATGCAGTGCTGTTGATAGATAATTGAAGTGCTCAACATTGTTGTCATTGCTATAAAATCAGCAGTTGTTTTTACATTCATTGATCACTTTTTTTTTGGACGAAGTCGAATAATGAAGATAGTAAAATATAACCAAGTCATAAAATAACAAGTGTAACAAAATTAAGTGAATCATTCAATTAAATATATTTTTTTTTTTTTTTACATAAGAACAAAAGTCATTACAGAAATAATTATAATTATTTACACAGATCAGTTTTAGATTCTGAGTGAAGTAATGAATCGATTTTAGAATGACGTATATTATTTATTTTTTATAGCTGATAATTGACGATTTTTACTTAGAGGTTGCTTTTTGGTAGAGAAAGTAAACTGAATTTTGTTTGTATTTTGGGAGGTCAAAAGTTAAAAATTCACAGTAAATTTCGAAACGACTGGGAATTACATAAATATATATATATATATATTTCTTAAAATTTTAATATTATCATAAAAAAATGTTTGGGTTTTCGCTTAGGAATTAGGATTATTGTACACTACTTTACTATTATTATCTTATATTATAATTTATTGAGTGATAACCTACTCGTATACTCGAAACCCACTTACACGACGAATTTTTTTTTCTTAATGGTTTTAGGTTTATAACTGTTGCGTACAATTTTAAGTGATTACGGAAAATTAAATACTTAATCGGAAACAGTTATATTTTTTTTGTAGCTACGTCCTAAAATATAGTTTGATTTAAAAATTGTAAATTAATGATTAATTGTACGTGATGCTAAACCACCATTATGTTGACACTGAAATTCGATCGTTGCATGTACGTTTCGCGCTTTTATGATAAATGGCTGCAGGCTTCAACCCGGGTTTGCGTTGGTTTGTCAGCGGAGTGTCGGGTACTGTTCGTCCGAAGTGAGATTTTTAACAATTTCAACGGTCGATTATAATATACGCTGTTAATATTATGCGTTTTGAAACACATTGCAATATATGCGACCATTTTTTCGTACCCAAATTACCGCATACTATTCATATATTATTTACGACCATAAACCGTTATAAAAATATTAGAAATAAAAATGTTAACGTTGTAGGGCGATGAATAGTTAATGTCGATTTTCATTTTATGCACCGTTTTAAAGATCTAAACGAAATAGCCCGGATCGCTTCCATGTGAGAAAAAATAGTTGTAAATCGTTTCGTTAAAAAAAAAAAACAAACTTTTCCGGTAGAAAGATTTTTTCAGTTGTACCTACTAGCTTCCACAATTTAATAGAGTTTTAAAGTTTTAAAACGTATACGCAACTCTTATAAGTACAAATAGTTTCTAAATATAATATTATCATTTTTGAGTTACGATAAAATGAGGAAAACATCCGTATATTACTCGTAGCATCCTACAACAAAGTACCTATGTAAAACGACGGCAGATTGTAACTTGAATAAATAATGATAATAACAATAGAATAGAAGTTTGGGTATTTTTAAAAATACATTTTTGACAGACTCTTTTTCTCTCACTCATTTATTTTTTATCTCTACATTCTCTCTCTCGCACGATATCTCGATGTCGATAATATCCATCTTTTGACATACTTTGGGCAGATCACTTAAATTTAACTATAATACATTGAAAATACTCCAGCCTGAAGAGATGTTTACGATCCGTTTTAGGTTTATTGGATTAAAGCGCAATATAATAATAATATATTCTTGGTCCTTTTTTATTCATTTCCATAATTTAGCTAGCGGATATTTTACTAAAGTATATATATAATATATATATAAATACATACTCGCTGTGTATCGTGGTAAGGAATCTTTCGGTTGGACATTGATGTGTTTTATTATTATTATTATTACACCCGTAAACAATTTTTCAGGTGGAAAATTTTGTCCTAAAGTTTCGTATATCCCACTCTATATCGTACCGGTAATTCGACGCAGATGGTACTTTAAACAGGTGATTTTTGGAATTTACCAGTAGTTTTCTGGATAATCGCGAAGAGTTATACCCAAAAACCACGACCGTATAAGGAAAACCCTAAACCGAGTTGAATTTCCACCTCAAAGGAAAACTTTTAGCATTATTTTAAAACTTTTAAATAATCCTTGGGATTTTAAATTTTCACATTTTCGTGTATTATAATATGTGTATATGTTACAATTTATAAAACAGTTTTGTAAAATGTTTTAATTTTTTTTTAATTTTATGACATTAAAAACTCAAAGTAAATTTTACAATTTAAAAAAATAGTGAGAAAGTGGATACTATTTTGCTGTACAGTAGGTGTCAAGTGAGTAGCTGTAATAGAAGTGTTAAATTTGAATTGAATTTAGTAATGTATCATTGTACACGAAAACGATTTTATACGGTGACGTCTGTCAGCCTAGGATGTATTATATTATATTTATTTCACTGATTACACCGTTTTACACAATATTCAATACTACATAAAAAGTTGATTACATAATATTATTACTATTTTATATAATATATTATTATTATTAAATATGATAACTTATAGTTCAATAAATTAAACGAACAACGTGAATAAGTTCTTGTATAAATAGCTCAAAAGTAGTCATTCTATTTTGAAAATAATGATATATGCGTAATGGAAAAAGTATAAAGTTCTTGTAACGATTAAACTTATTATAAGTAATAATTTTTGAATTAAAAAAAAAAAAAAAAATTAAAAATCGTTGTGCTATATTAAAATTTTTAGATGGTAATACGGATATTTTCATTATTTTTAAGCCTTAGCTACATAAAAAGTAATTTGAAAATATTTTTGATTTTGATTTTGTAGTTAAAATGTTAACTTCAAGCGCTTTTAAAAATATTGAAATTACACTTATTATTATTGTATAGAAAACTTATACCTAAAATATAAAATTTTGATATTTAATATTGGCCTATGAGAGACGTTGTATTTAATTTTCAATTTTTACTCAAAAACATTATAAAAGTTAATTACCTTTACAATACTACCATAATTAGTACAAAATGATCCAAATTATTATGATTATTATTTTATAAATAGCAAATGCTAATTATGTATGTAGATATTTGGAAAACATTTTAGAAAACGAAATCAGTTTTATGAAAAATTGGGTTTGCGTAAAAATTCCCGTTTTTCTTTCATATTTTTGTTTTTCTTAGTTATTGTTGTATACAGCTTTGGAATGATCGAAGATATTCTCGATCATTCGATAAATGCGGCTGTGTCACCGCAGCAGCACCCGAATATTCTTGACGCGATACCCCCTCCCCCCGCTGCTGATCTATTCACGACACCCCCTCCCCCCGCTGCTGATCTATCCACGACACCCCCTCCTCCAACTGCTGATCTATCCACGACGGCCCCTATAAATACGGGCCGCCGCGACCGTCTGACTTCTGGTCACCGTCTTTTATTCCGTTGGTAATTTCCACGTAAATCTTATTATCGGCTGTTTCAGTGGCGCAGTATGCGGTGAGAGGAGAGCTTTGTTTATTGTTATTTTTATTGGTATAATTATTATTCTAATATTGTAATATTATATTGTAATTTCGTACAGTTATATTTTTGATGTATTTGATAACTTAAATACATCTCTCTGTATATATATATATATATATGTATATATATATATATTTAATTATATACATGCAGTCCACTTGTCGTTAGACATATTCACTTTAAAGCGTGGTTACCCCGATCAACGATTTGAAAGGGACCTCGCTTACAGTTATAGTTAAGTTAATAATAAGATATTAGATTCGTTTATTATAGAATTAATATTTCAAAACTACCATTAAAGTTGAAAATTGAAGAATTTTTACTACTTCAAAAGGTTATGGACGTAAAAAAATAAAATTATTATAAAATTAATACATTCATAGTTCCACTTGAAATTTAAAATTACTTTAACATCCAAATGACATCGCTGAAGCTGAGTATCATTGAAGCCGATGGTGAAAAAAATATTTGCTATTATTGTTTTATGTTTTCTGTATGTTTAGGTTAAAATAATTTGGTTGAATAACTTTTAACAATCAACGGTATCTACATAATCATTAGTATAGTGAATACTGAATAGTGATAGTAGTTAGTATAGTTGTACTTGTTGGTGAAATTTATGAGTAAAAATGCATTTTAATTTAAAATCTCGCGTATTGTTTGTGTTGGAAACCATGTGACTTTAGAGTCGCTTCGGTGCCTGCTTTTTAGTAATTACAACCGGTACAAATATTCAGCGACCCGTAATGCCAACGAATCGATTTAATTGACGTCGGTGTATTCAAGTATATTCAATGTTAATAAATTGATAATGTTTATATTTAAGTTTTCGAATCCTATAACTGAGTCATTTAATCTTCTATTATTTTTTATTTTGTGCATTTATATTTACTCGTACGATATCTTTAAGTGTTTTCGAATAAAGTATATATGTTATATAATAATTACCTACTCATAGTTAGCGAATATTAAGTTTACTTTTTTATGTGATATAATGTTTATACGTTGAATTTGACGACTACATAACTTGATATTTATTTTTAAATTGTATTAAGCCAAAAAAAAAAAAATAAATAAATAAATAATAATGTGCAGTCTATTATTATTTTTGTGCAGATCATGTAATGTTATTGTAATTTTTTCCAGGTTTATCAAATATAGCCATCGTAACAGTAACTTTATAACTAGATGATAAGCGATTAAATGTTTAAAGCAATGTTTACGGCCTTGATCAATTTCGTTTCGTGGGCATGGTGATTTCTAAAAATGGACGATGGGCGTTTCGATCGAAGGCGGGTCAGTCCGGAATAGGTGCCAAGTTAACATTTTACCCCGCTTGTGTTGTT
>VUJU01000661.1:0-89581 GCA_009835225.1 Aphis craccivora | reverse complement strand
TGTAGCATGACGAAATTTGTCATGCTATTATTCTAAGACCGTGTGCTATGTAGTAAATTTTTTATCTTATCTAGTTTTATCTTTGGTTTTATCATATGTCTATAAGTTTTATCTTCATATAGTTTATCACGATCGACAACAATGAAGTGATTAGTGAAGTGTTATTTATTCAAATTAAATTAAACTGACCAACGACCAACACAGATGAACACTCCTCAACAAGACGGCTAAAATCGGAGATAGCAGTAGCAACAGATTTTTATTTGGTTTTTACTTTTAAGTATTTCTCAATAACTTAGTTTTTCTATAGCGTGATTACTGATTATATATTATTGAGAGCGAAGAGTAAAATTCACTTCTCGTTGTGGGTACTTGAGCTACACTGGTGTAGATAAAGTTTCGTGTTTCTAGTTTTTGATTTCAAATATTATTGTATTGATACATTTTTCACACAACTTATTCATTACCCTGCTAATAAAATGATTAAATTTATATTATAATGGATTAAGTGAACATATTAGGTAGGTATTTACCTATTTTTATTCTGGAGCATTATATAATATGAAAATATTTTCAAACCGTTAGTTTTGTGGTTCATGATCAATATCTATCTATTTAATGAATGTTAATAGTTTTGTTTTAGAATAATAAGGCGAAACTATTTACCTAATTCATGAAAATGGGTTTATTAACTGATCCATCGGTTGGTCACGGTGCTTTGACCAGCATATTTGTTCGACATCATAATCGGTTTTGTATAGTTATGTGTATTGCATCTGTGGCACTGTTCTGCATGCTAGCACACTACAGTCTAAGCTCACGTGAGTTTAATGTTTCATTTTTAATAAGCTATTTTTTATGAATAATAAATAACTTATGATACTACTTGTTGTTTTCAGAAACTTATTTTTCTGAAAATGCTCTTCTTCCTGGATTGGTAAAAGGCCAGTTGAATGACAACACTGGATCATCGTTTAGAGATCATTATAGAGAACTTAATGCCGAAGCAGAACATTTTGAAACTGAAACACCTCATTCATACTTGATCTCAAAATTTAAAAATTTACGACTAGAAACTTATTCTCATAATTTTACGTTGAATTATCCTTTAAAAAAGAACACAGTAAGTCTAAAAAATCAAACATATAGATTAGTACATAATTAGTGCTACACCTAGACAGTTTTTTGAGTCCTGAAATTTAAGTCAGTGGGTGGGTGAGTGATTACTATTATAATTGTATGGAGTAGGTACTAGACAATTATTAGTAGAAGTGTTAGACAAAATAGTGGTACTGAACGATTTAGGTATTCATAAATGTACATTTGAAAGAAAGGCTCATTGCTATAGGCTACCCTTTAATTTTCTGGATTGGTGGTGGGCGGACAAAATCTTAACTTAACTCATGAAGTTAAATATCTCATACCACCACTATACATAATTGTACCTATCACTATGATGATTATTATTGTACATCTGAAAAAAAAAACAATTTAATGCAGAAAATGTAATAACCTATAAAATGTATTTATGAATAACAAGTAAATCACTATTGTTAAATGTAATATCATAATGTCTGTCAAATTAAATTGTAGTTATTAATCATTTTATAGAAATATACGGGACGAAATGTATATGGTATTCTTCGAGCACCTAGAAGTGCTAGTATAGAATCAATAGTGTTAAGTGTGCCGTATAGAGCTCCATCGAGTGTTTTTCCTAGTACTTTACCTGGACTTGCTGTTATGTTTCAAATTGCTCAATTCTTTCGCCGTATGTACAATTCCATAATTGAATTTATGTATATTTTTTAATTGCGTTTTTGATAAAGTTTGATTTTTCAACAGATCAAATTTATTGGGCAAAGGATATTATATTTTTGGTAACCGAACATGAACAACTAGGAATGCAAGCATGGTTAGAGGCATATCATGGAACTTCCTGTGGTTCACCTGGTAATTAATCTGTTTGGTTACGTTAGTAGTGTTAATAATCTAATATAAATAAATTATCAATGTAGGAGTGTTAGACTCTGGAAAGTTAAGTGGCCGTGCAGGTGCTATTCAAGCTGCTATTAATTTGGAAATTCATTCTGAAAAAATTGATCATATTGATGTTAAATTGTCTGGATTAAATGGTCAATTGCCCAATTTAGATTTGGTAAATTTGGCTCATAGATTATGCAACAAAGAATCTGTTAAACATACATTTAACAATGTTGATGGCGGAGTATGTATTAGGTTTTTTAACACTAAATAATTCATTTATTTTAATTTGATAATAGTTTTCAAGTAATTATTTTTAATAGGCTATTGGTCGTAATAAAGTCAACTCTTATTATACAAATTTGAGTACAATGTTGTCAATGGTAATGACTCAAGCTACTGGAGTGCCCGATGGTAACCATGGTCTTTTTCATAGGTGACATTTAACTAGATATTTTATTATTTATTTTTATTTACACATTCATTCATTTTTTCTAGGTTTGGTATTGAAGCAATAACCTTAGAAGGACACGAAAAAGAAGGACGAGGCATTTATTCCAGTGTATTACAAGTTGGAAGGTATGTCATAAGGATACTAAATGTATGAAATATTCTACTTTTAATGTCATTATTATTAGTTTTTAAATGTATTCCTTTATTTAAAGGGTTATTGAAGGAATGTTCCGTAGCTTGAATAATCTACTTGAAAGATTTCATCAGTCATTTTTTTTTTATCTATTACCTTCTACTGATAGATATGTTTCAATTGGTAAGTACAATAAAATATATAAAAGTAACTTGAATTTATTGATATTACATATTTTCAAAAGAGTGAAATGTTTTATTAGGTTTATACATGCCTTGTTTAGTATTACTTGTGGGTGCTTTGTTTTTGAAAGCTTTTTCAACTTGGATTCAACATTCTTCTGAGCAGAAACAGGGTGATTCGTCAGCAAAAGCTACTGTATATTAACACCAAAGTTTTATAAATAATTTATGTGTTTAATTGTTGGAAAATTGTATTTGTTTAGATTCCTGAACACTTAAATGTTGGAATGGTCAGTGTAATTACATTGGGATCTCATGTCGTGGGTTTGTTGTTATTACCAAATTTAGCACCAGCATATTTTACACATTTTTGGAATTATATGCCTACACATCGTGCATTATTATTAGGTTATGGTTTGTTATCTATAACCATTGTTTGTATTCTGCCAATAATATTGAAAAAGTAAGTTACAATTATAAATTATTTTTAATTTAGTACCCCTATTTCTTCATTAAATTTTTATATTTGGTTCAAAATTTCATGTATTTAACCTGTTTTGGTTTAAAAATAATTTTATATTATTGTTTTTAGATGTCTAAATTCTTTCATATCTTCAAATTGGGTATTGTTACATGTAATTTGT
The DNA here is from genome assembly GCA_009835225.1 of Aphis craccivora. Taxonomy (NCBI): domain Eukaryota; kingdom Metazoa; phylum Arthropoda; class Insecta; order Hemiptera; family Aphididae; genus Aphis; species Aphis craccivora. Next base: position 86,186 of record VUJU01000661.1, on the reverse strand, counting down.
TTACTAGAACTAGGAATTGGTCTACTATGCGTTTCGATGCATAATTTTTCGCTTGGATATCTAACTGCTCTTGTGTATGTTCCACCTGCACTTTGCACTAAATCTAGTCAAACCAGGTATGCATAATAATTAAAATTATTTAATCTAGATATTTTAATATTATTTAAATTTTGTTTCAGTATAATAATAAAATTCTTCTGGTTACTAGTGCACCCTATGTGCTCACTATTTTGGATCACTGCATACATCACTTACACTGCATACCCTGAACTGCCGATTATTGATTATTTGACCAAAGTACTAGAGGCATCAGGACAATGGATGGTATTGTCAACAGTTGACAATATGATATATGGTAATTGGGCATTTACAGTTGGTGTACTGTTGTTGTTGCCTGTTTGGACAGAATTTTGGTGTCTGATGTTCCTTCCAACAATTGTTTCAAAAAAAATGAAGACGGAATGAATAAAAAATAATACGTGTTCATTTAATCTTTTTTTTTATTCAATAATTTATTTACAAAATAATTTTTAAGCAATAAAAAAGATCAATATATAAACCATTTATGTTATATTAACTAAAATCATTATATTATTCTAGTAGGAGTGAGTGCGGGTATTATTATATAATATGTATATATTTATTATGTGCCTTGGCGTTCAGTCATAATATGAAAATCAACGAACATCATGATTTTACATAATTATAAGGTAACAAAATTCATTTAGAAAATAAAATTTGTTCATGATTAAGTTATAGTAGAAAAAATAATATAATACTGAAACAGGACACTTTAAGCATTATTATAAAAAACATAGCTTAAATTTGGGTAGGTAGGAACTATTTATTAGAAGAACATAATTTAAATTAAAAGTATTGAACTATTTATTATTATTTGGGAAAAATTAAGGGATTAGTATACCAGGCTTAAAAATCACAGGACATAATTGGTTAGTCCCAATATTGTCAGATATTACAAATTATGTATAATAATAATAATAAAAAAAAAAATACATATAATAATAATTATACAATAAAAAAATAAAATAAAAATGGGTGAGGGAAAGGGACTATGAGATGTCAGCTATTAATTATCAGCTCATTATCATTGAGCAATGACTCTTGAATAGCTAACGATCAATTATACAAGAAAATAATATCTTAAGTTAGTATTATCACATAACAATATTGTAGATCTCACTTGGTGATCATATAATGCATGTACAGAAAAAATTATTATTGTTACAAGGTACTTTGTAACTTGGATGTTATGTAATATTATTGTACCTAGTAAAATCATAACACAATAATATATAACTATGCATATACATACATCTAAGATATATATTAATAGTATATACTTGGTACAGATATAAATAATATTACTTAAATTAATAAATAAGTAGTAAATTTGTAGATACCTACTATAATTAGTATAAAAAAAAAAAAAAAAATAATAATATATATATGTATATATATATTTCCTAAATAATAATAATAATAATAAAAAAAAAAAAAATGGTAAAACAAAATGTAATCATTAGGGTGATGTGATTATGTCATTCGATTTGCTCAAATGCCAAATACATAGAAAAAACAAAGAGTTCTTATTGAGCAATAATTGAGAATATACGGTGGAATTAGTGGCATAATTGAAAAGATTATTTGAACAGCATGTTTTATGTTGATAAAATACTTTTTAAAAAGTTGAAGTTATTGAGATAAAAATGTGTTCCTGTTTGCAAGCCATTTTCTTCATATTCAATATTTTTTGTTGATATTTAAATGATTTACACTAAATATTTTTTTCTTGATTTTCTCTGTTAATTCCAAATACCTACCGTATACCAGTTCAACTAGCAATCTGAAATATTAAGATTAAAAACATTAAGAATTTATTAATTTATAACCTAAGTATATTATATTCAATTAGAAAATGTAGCAAATTGATAAGTAATAAGGAAAAAATAGGTAATTAGTAGAGCATAGATTTTTTAGATGCCTAACTTGTGCACATTTTAGCATTGTTCTCAAGCTTAAAATGTATTCCAAGTATAGAGAAATTTCTAAAAAAAAAAAAATTATAGATCAGTATTTAGAAATGAAAATATTTGTTTAATTTTAAAGTATCAGAGTGGTTTTTACATTTTTAGAGCATAGCATTTGGTTATATGACCTTTTAACAGTTCTGTATATTATGTCCATATCTCATTGTTTATATGAATTTAATTTATTTCAGTATCATTGATATTATTAAAGTAAACTTTTAATTATTAAATTTCAAAATACTAATATATTAGTACCATTATTCATTGAAAATGGAAAATCAGTATTTCTGACAAGTTTTTCTTTCAATAAATTAAAACGTTAATAACAGAATTACACTTATTTATGAATCGGAACTGTAGGAATTAAAAATTAGGAACTAGAAATAGGAATTAAAACTGCTACATTTATTCCATAATTAAATTATGAATACCTTGTGACTGTTGATCTACATGTGATGTTTTTGGCATGTTGAGGAAAAAGAAGTATTATATTTTGTTAAGATCCCATTCTTGTTGATTGTAGATTATTATTAGATACGTTGTAATTCAGGACTTGTTGTGTTCGAAATATGTTGTAATAATTGTAACATAGTATTTGAAGAATTGGAAGTTTTGACTTCAGGAATATAAGAAGAAATATAATTTAACAATTTTCGAAGCTTGTTGATTTGTTGTTATCATGACTGGGTATCACTTGATTACATAGGTGGTTTGATTTTGGTAACTGTAACTTTTGTTATTTTTGATGAATTTGGCATTATGATGTTCACGAAAGACATACAAATTGAGGTTTAGTTGTATGACTAATTATGGACATTAATGACGCCTTCCTATATAACAGTAATTGTTTTAGTAGACATAGTAATACATAGTACAACATTTAAACAAATTTAATTTTTACCTGAAAGGTCAGCTGCCATAGTATGAACATTTTTAACTCTTTGTTGTTGCTTCGCCTTATCTCTTTTTTCTCTCTCTTGCATATCTCTATCTCTTTGTAGCCTATCTTCTTCCATTTTCATTCTATCTACTATATTTGGAGACATGACTAATGGTGACTGTAAATGATGTAGTCCATATAGAGCTGAATGATGAGGACTATTATGAGGATGATACGGAGAAGTAGGAAACAAAGGTACTCCACATCGTTCAAGATACATTTGTTCTTCAATCCTAAAATAACATTTATATATTAAGTAAATAAGTATAATTTAAATGGTACAAATAATAACTTACCGAAAGGCATGTTGAAAATGAGGAGAATAAAGATTTGCAGGATGATAAGGCGAGTATGAGGCGGGATCAACGGCAAAGTGAGGAGCAGATGCTGATGTAGGCACTATAGTTCTTTGTTCATCAGGCTTATAAGGTTGAAATCCACTACGAGGCTCTGTATTCAGACTGATCGATTTTGATTCCTTGTGATAAAATACATGATTTAAAATGAATATATATATAAATTAACATACTGGTGGTTAATATAAAGTTAATTTTGACACTAAACAATAATACCCTTATAACCTAATGTTATTGTTTATAATGCTTACATTATCAGGTAGTGATTTATTACAGCTTGGAAGTGTGATTCGTCCTTTTAAAGATTCCTGTTGGTGTTTTTCTTGGGACTCAATACCTTCTTTATCTGTTTCAAAAAAAATTAAAATAAATCATATTCCTATAATAATAACTTACTATACTTGTATATAAATATTAGTAATTCAGCATTTAATATCTTACCATTGGAATGAGTAGAAGGGGGTCCAGCCTGTTTAGCTAAATTTCTTAAAGCAGCAGCAAATGATCTACCACCAGGGGAAGGAGGCGGTGGAGCTTGGCCAATAAGATTTGGCATTAAAGTACGTTTTGAACCTGAACTTGTTGGTTGGGGTTTAACTAAACCTAAACAAATTTAAGAAAATTTTAAAATTTACATTAGAATGAATTCTTTAGTATGCAGTATTAAGAACAAATAACAATTTATACATGCAATACTAAGCTGTATAGGTATTATTAGGTATTCATTTTATACGTCATGAGTTTCTACAATTTCATAAAAATTTAAAAATAATTTGTCAAGAAAACAAAATTCGAAAAAAATAAAAAGTATACCTATCATTTACTCTTAAAATTTAAATTTTTGAACAATGAGCACACTTTATCTAGAGTTAATATATTTTCTAGCGAGATATAATATTTTAATTTGATTTAATAAGAAAAAACAAAAGAAAAAAAAAGTTGGTATTATAAGAGGTGATTTATATTTAAATGGCCTGAATACACCAAAATTAAGGTTCTTTTATAATATTATTGTGAGCCAAACTTGTGGAAAATCTTAATATTAATTTCTTAACTCTTAGCAATCAAATAAGCGAAATATTTTGAACATTAAATTATGTAAAGAAAATACCAATCTAAATAACTAGTGAAATTTTCAAGTATTTACGACTTATACTTTTTGAATAATAACAAATATTTAAAATCGTTTGAGGATAAATCGTTATCGTTTTTAACTAAAATAAAAACAATTTATAAGGAACCTTGTATTACATATTCATGTTAATTGGGGTGCCAAACATTTAAAAAAAAAAAAAAAAAAATGCTTAGAAACTCGACCATTTCAGTTGTCTATATATAACTAAAAAAAGCCAAAATATTTTGAAAATTGAACTGTATATAGATTACAGATAAGTGATAACACTAATATAAATTTCAAGTATTTACAGTTATTAGTTTTTGAGTTACAAGTTACAACACTTACAACCATATTATAAAAAAAAATGATTTGGTCGAAAACTGGTTTTGCAAAAAACTTCCCATTTTTTCGTCACTTTTTTTTTCTCGATTTTTTTGAAAACTGTTTGGAAATTTTACTTTTGACCTCTATAATACACCAAGGATATTCACAGTGCCATCTAAAACCACCTTGAAGTTTAAAATTGAAGCATTTTTTCGACAAGTTATGCTGTACACAGACAAAAACACACACACACACACATCATTGTAAAATCAAAACATTCATCACTTCCTTCAGAATCCAAAATAAAAATAATGCAATACACAGTGAGAAAACTAATAAAATAATTATGCTCAAAATCTTGTTTAGAAAGAAAGTACAATAACAATAACAATTTTATTTATTCAATAACAAACAATATATAGTAACTCAGTACTCAGTAACTCATTCAAATCAATTAAAACAATCTGTATGTATGTTAACTTAGTGCTTTTACTAAGTTATTAATAATATTATAAAAAAGCACAAATTTATAAATCATTTGATTATACTATATATAATAATGTAATTAAGCCAATTATAAGGAAACTATTAAATTTATCAAAAAGATAGACACAACATCGTTAATAAAAAAGGTCTAGTAATAGAAATCGGGTCTATGAAATTAAATAGAAATTATGCTTGCTTTGAACCTTGCCAAAAAACCGAGCGATCCATTAGTGAAAAATCCATTTAAATCTATTTTTTTTAATTATTATAATGAAGAGTAAAATTGATTTTATTTTATATAAGTGATATATTATATAAATTTATGTATGCTAAGTCTAACAATATATGGATGAGCTGTGAGGTGGATATTGCAGTAATTATCGATTGAAATAAATAATTTTGAATATTTAAATAGTTATAAAATCTTAAGTTTTATTTTACATGTTAGTTAACTAAAATTTAATTAAATATTTCTAGTAAATATTGTATTAGTCACTTATAGAATTGTTGTACGGCACTATCATCGAATGGATCGTAGTGGATTATTATCAATTTAACAAGCACTTTGACGTTCGCGCATCTTCGACTCTTCATTATAAAGAATTATTATAATTAGGTATTAAGAAAAGTACAATAAACTATCTAAATTACATTTTTTCCGTAATAATCAAATAAAAATTTTTTTTTAAAAAAATCGTGTAACCAATTTATGGAAACTAGAAATAAACAAAAAATACATTTTTGTATTTTAAAGATTAACTTTAAGTATAACTAGTATAAGCCATGTAGATATAAGATAATATATTATTTACGGTAAGCCAACCTTTAAGGATTGAATTCTTAGATAAAAATAATAATTTATAACACTTCACAAATCTCTGTAAATTTAATCTATAATTTTAATTAAAATGTTTGCACCCATTTTCACGACTATTACATAATAAAGAACGTAAATTTCGTTTACAAATCATTATTATGTATAGTTTTTATACGTATAAACATTTCAAATACACAAAATAAAATGTAAGATATAAAGGGGGTTGAAGGCTTATTTAGAACTATATAATTGCGAATCTGGCCAAAAGTAATTTTTTGGGGCTTACATGAAATCAGTTCTCATCTTACATAAACATTTTTAAATATTACCTAGTTTTCGGTTATTTAAATTCTCTGATCGCTCTGTCAATGGACAGACACCTACTTATGTCTCTAAGTTTCTTAGTACTAACAAATAATATTTTTTTTTATATAAAACACTACACAACAAAATGTTATGATGGTATACATGAAAATGATGACTGATGAGTCATATCACACAAAATTCTGAAACCCTCTTTATAAATAGAAGGGAAGAATGGGACGATTATCACTTAAAGGGCGATATGGTTGTTTATGTTTGACAAAGTAACATCTGGGCTTTACCTCCCCCTTTAATACAAGTGTAAACGAGACTGCCGACTTCCTGACGAAACACACCACTACAGAAATTCAAAACAACATAATATTCACATACTTATTTATATTCAACTAATTTTAACATTTTTATTAATAAATCAAAATAAACTATGAAATAAATAATAGATGTTATACATGTTACGTAGTTTATAATAATGTACGTATAAAATGTATACAAATATATACGTATAATATTAAATAAATATTATGATATATTAAGTAACTTTAAAAACAGTTTTTTATGTATATTAATTTTTAGTTTTTAGTTATCACTAATAGTCTATAGATATAATGACGTTACTATACTCATTCACTTAGCATCGTTCACAAGAATTCAGTACTTACTACCTAGTACCTACAGTAAAATTAGTAATTATTTAGTATACCTAATATTATTAATATAATAGTATCAAACTATCAAATCTAATATAAGTGCCGTAGTCCGTAATCCGTAATTCAAATTAAATACAAATCATAAACTAGGTATAATGTTTTATACAGAAAGTATATTATCAAAAACCAATAGGCTTTTTTTCATAAAATATTGTATGCCTACTTTTCTTTTATATTTTACTTATTTTAGTCTAAATTGCTATAGCATCATATTTACAATAATAAATATCGGTAAAATCGTGTATTTTTTAAAACTAAAACAAATATAATAATATTTATATATTAATACAATTTTCAAATTTAGTAATAAATATTTAAGAAATATACTATATAGCAGAGGCGTCCAAACAGTCGATCTTGGACAATTTCAAAATCGATCATGTAAGAATTTATTTTTAGGGTCACGCGCCCGATATATGTTTCTTATAATTTATAGTTATTCAATAATAAAAAAAAATGTTCTATGGAAGTCGATCCTCAAAGGTGAGGTACCTATATTTTTAGTAGATCGTGACCAAAAAAAAGTTTGGCCACCCCTGCTATATAGGTATGTCGAATTTTTAATATTCTATTTTTCCAAAAAGAAGAAAAAAGTTTGATTGTATTTTGAAAATATTTATATAATTTGTGAAATATAAAATTTCTCATAGACTTTTATTTTTTGAATTACGAAAAAGCAACCGAAATTATCGATCGATCTTAAAACAAGTGACATTATGTACATTTTACATTATAATATTTTATCATACATTTATACATGGGTAGTTTATATTATACTCAAAAAACCTAAATATAATGATGTACAAATGAGTCACTCAAATTAATCTTGATTCTTGGTATAATACATCAAAATTGTAAAATAATAATATTATTACACATTTTTTGTAAATGGGGAACAAGTCATGATGATTTTAGGGTTTTACAGTTTGCAATAGAATTAATAGAAGTTTTGTCACTAAATTAAATGATAAATACCTTGGTAATACATCATATTATTTACAATATTTGGAGATTGAGTCATAGAACCAGACGCTCCGTATCCAGACATAGGAATATTGTTTATATCGTGAGTGAAGTGATCTGAAGGGACACCACTTATATTATCGTCATTAAAACGCATTATATAAAATAGTAAATAAAAACTGCTCAATAATGTAATGATTATTATTAACGAATACAATTAACGTTTCAGAAGTTAAATAGTAAAGAATAACGTTGAGTCACTATAATATAGATGTGATCTTTTTTATAGTTCACTATTATATTATGGGATAATAAAAGTAAAACACTATTCACGTGCTGTTGAGCTGCGGATACTACGTTAACTGGCGAGTGGTGAACTAGCGACGCATACGGGACGCACACAACGATGAAAATAATACAGTGGAGCGAACGTACGAGAACAAAAAAAAAACCAACACTGGTTAGCAATAGGGGATGAATATCCAATAAGCACCCTTAAACACCGCAGATCTCTAAACAAACTGAAAAGGGGGGACGGAATATAAAAGCTATATCATAAAAATTCTTTTAAAAGAAGTGTTATGTGTGTACAAATTTTGCAATTAGGAAATATTATATTTATTATATTTTATTAAGATTTGTAATTGGATATTAACGAAGTAAAATTTAAATTTGAAAATTACAAAAATTATTAAAGTATAATCAAAATAACGAATATATTTGGTAGTGTAGCCATGATTATATTTTTAAGATTGGGAATTTTTATCGTCATATTATATATACACTATACAGGGGAAGTTAATGAGGATATCTTATACGTTTAGTATGCTGTATCATGGAAAAAATAATATAATATTTTATTTAACTTTTGTAGCAATCTTCATACAAATCGCAATAATTTTAATATATGGTTACTTTTCACGCTATTGTATGCATTTGGCAATTGTATACCTACTAACAGTATATACTTCTATAAATGTATAAAAAAAGTTTCTTACAATCACTAATTCTACCAACCAAATATATACCATAAACACATTATAATAACTAGTATGTTTAACATTTTTAAATATTTCACTTTCTTAAAAATAATAGTTCAAACTTTAAAAATTACCAGTAATATTTCAACCCCTGAAAAAATATTTTAGATACTGAAAACTATGGGTGTCCAACATAAAAGGGGGCCTTTTTAAAACTGGATATTCTAGAAAACAAATAACACAATAAGTTCATTTTTAGAGGTTAAAGGCCATATAACTGGACACTGGGCAGTGGTCAACTGGTTAGTTGTTATTGTACAATCAACAAACCAGTTTGTTAGTACTATAAAATGATAGAATTATTGCATAGTTTACAGTTTTATACCAAACCCAAATGACTTTCAAACAATTACTTCAATTTTAAGTTGGAAAACTATGGTCCATGTTTCAATAAACAAGTACAAAATAAAAATGATTTATAGAATAAATTATTATAATTCTTTAGTATCAGAAATTAATAACAATTTATATTTGTATGGATAAAATTATTCTCATACTAAGATACAATAAGGGTTTTGAATTTCATGAGTATACATGATTTTTCGTGATTGTAGAATATTTTAAATAAAATATACAATATACATTTCTTGTGAATGTTACTGTTAATAACATAAGGTAATTTCAAAAACATAAATACTTTTGAAATAATTATTATTTTTAAAACAATTATTTTAAAAAGATTATATTTTTTTAATAATTTTACTCTTTTAAATGACAACATACATCATCAAATTTATATAATGATGCAGAACATTATTCAGAGTATTTCAATTTACTTTAAGTCTTAGATAAGTAAGTTATCTTATCAGTTATAAGTATTTTAAGTTAAGATGAATAAAGTAGAATAGGTAGTAGGTACCAACATTTTACAGGATACCTCATTCCCTACTTCATTCTTTAACAACTTAAAAATATTTTTAACTCGTAAACCATTTGTCCAAAGTTTGGTTTTAAGACATCCAAGTATTTCAAAAAATATTCTGCTATGGAATTAAAAAAGTAGTTTTTAACAGCTTAATATTATGCAACAACGATTTTTTCAAAGAAGTTAATAGATTTTATTAATGTTAGCAATTTAGCATTAATATTTTTCCAAACATGCTATGTGAAAATTTAAAACTAAGCAAAACAAATATTATTAAAATCAGTGATGTTTTTTGAGATCATGTGATTTTTTCATAAATATTTTATGTGTATACACATAGAGTTTTGCCTTTTAATTTTAGAATAGCTTTTGTTAATTTTAATAAATTATCACATGAATATTTAAAATATTATTACTTTAACTCTTTTGAGCATTCTAATTAACAAATAAATTTTTAATCAATTTTTTTAAACATACATTTTTGTTAATATAAATAAATTAAAATATAGCTATATACCCAAGCTCATTATTTTTTATCATATCCATAACACAACTAGGAACATGAAAAATAATATGAGTATTCTATAAAATGTTTTATCATAATGATAATTTTTTTTATATAAAACATCATACAGTACTTACTCTCTTTGAAAACAATTATTTTACAAATTGTATAATACAAATTTTAATTTTAAAAAACGTAAATTAACCTAACCTTAAATGTTAGTCTAGATGCAACAACCAAATTAAATATTTCATTTTTAAACTATGTAACGCACAAAAGTACTTTTCATTTAAATTGTACATAAAAATGAATGTACATTTAGATGAGGTTTAGCTTAAAAACTCCTGAACTAATTAGCAATAGTTTTTGCATACGTATTCCTCGAGATTTGAAGTGTTATAGTTTCATTTTTTAACCCTTATAGGTTACTTTAAGGTGTCTTTGGTTCACACATGAATTTAGTTTTTACTCATAAAAATTGAATATTTTTTTGTTTATATATAAGTAAAGGTTATCATAGGGTTAGGTTAGTTAGGTTTGGTTTGTATAATTTGTAGTTTATAGATTCAAAAACTATTTGACAAATTTTCACAAGAATTTCAGAAATTGTTCTTAGAAGTTTGAGATATCAAGAAAGTTAGAGGTATAGCTTGATCCACATTGACAAATATACAGTGCTATAACTAATCTGACATAAGTAGATTATCTATTTTGATAAAATTAATTCATAAAATAAAGTATACAGGGTTTGATTTGGCTATGGTATACTAAAACTGAGATATACCAATATAATACCATATTTATTAATTTTTTCCAAGGTGAAGTTTGATTATACAGCTAGTATTAAATAAAATATAGAAACAAATTACTATTAACATACCTGCATCTGTTTTGGAGTTGTATTGGTTAGAATTTAACATAGACCGTTTTGTACTCTCAACAGTAGTTTGTTGTTGTTTAACATTTTTTCGTTGAACTTTATTTGTTTGATTAACCTAAAGATAACAGTGAAGAATTAAAATAGTATGTATAATCAACTTTGCATTTGTGACTTTAACATGAAAATTACATATATTAAAGGTAGTCAATAAATATAAAAAAAATAAATAAATATTATAAAAGAATATATAAATATTATAAAAGAACATGAACAGCAGAACCTTGATTATCCAAACTAATTGGGACCGCACCTAGTTCGGATATTGGAAATATAAAATAATTTTTTTTTTATAATATTATGTATTAATTATTAATTATTTTTATATTTAATATTATTATTAATATTTTATTAAAATTACATACATTAGACTATCAGAAATACATTGCATTTATTTTATTTATTATATTTTTTTGACAAAATTATCAATTTTAATTTGACGATGAGCTGCAACACGCTTTTCTGCAGCCAAGTCTCGTAAACGTTTAAGAAGAAGTAGTTGTGTTGGACAACATTCGGCCTGTTTTTCAAACCACTCAAGACCAGTTTCAAATGCAGAAAATTCTTCAGCAGATGTTGATCCTTTTGGTGTATCCATACTTTCATCACTACTGCTGTTGTCACTTTCTTCATTTTGCAACGAAGAAATTATTTCATCGCTATCTAATGTTTGATATCCTAGATCATTTGCATCAGTTGCTAACCAATAAACAGCGTCATCATAATTACAGTCATTAAATCCTGGAATTTCATTAAATAAATCAACAAAATCATCAAGATTATTTAGATCAATTTCTTCTTCGGCTTCGAACTCCATAGAAACAACCCACAACTTCTTCCAAGCATTTTATAAATTTTCCTCAGTCAATTTATCCCAGGCATCTGTTGCCATGTAACAGCAGTGTTTCAAATTCAATAATTTAGAAAATGCAACAACACTCTCTTTGGTGCCTTCATTTAATAAAAGTCTCCTCAACATTTGTTTTCAGTACATTCTTTTGAACTTTTCGATTACTCCCGGGTCCATGGGCTGAATTAAAGACGTTATGTTTGGTGGAAAAAACATGACTTGATAATCTGGATCAATTAAATTTAATACTTTGGCGGATGGGTCCGTGGGTGCATGTTTAGTAGGAATAACACTTTACCTGTCTTGTGATGATCCTGACGCTATTTTAAACATTTTTTAAGAAATCATTTTTAAACCAATTAAGAAAAAATTTAGAGTCCATCCAGCCACTTTTTTGAGCTGTATATGTTACCGGTAAACTTTTGATGTTTTTGAAACACCGTGGTTTCTTTGATTTTCTTATGAGTAGTAATGGCAATTTATGGGTCCCAGCAGCATTAGCACATGTCATAATTGTTATTCTTTCTTTGAATACCTTAAAACCATGCGCTGCTTGTTCTTGGTAGTGCTTTCCAGCTTAAATCACTTTCATCGGCATTGTTAACGGAATCTTGAGAATATCCTTCTTTTTCCACAAATAATTGGAATGTTCGTTTAAAATTTTCAGCCCTACTCGAATCAGCTGATAATACCTTGAATTTGTAACTCACGTATTCCATGACAAAATTTGAATTTATGAAGCCAGCCATTGCTGGCCTTAAAATCTTCAGGGCCCTTCAGTTTTCTATTCATCTCGAGAGCTTTTTCACATATGAGTGATCCAGAAATTGGTTCATTTAAGCTTCGTTTTTATGTAAACCACATTTCCATTGCTTTGTCAAGATCTTGATATTTTGCGACTTTCATAACTTTCTTTCTTTTCATTCTATCACCACTATCCATCCTTGACGCAAAATCCATGATTGAATAACGAATGTTTTTAATATCTATAACTGTTGCTTTACCTATTTTATAAAAACGTGCTAAAGATACGCTAGTCTCACCTTTGTTCATTTTAGTAAGAATTTCTATTTTTTGTTCCATCGTAAGAACATGACGTTTACTAGACATTTTAATTAATATATACTAGACAATTGTAAAATATATGTACGTATATATAATGATGTGTATGCGTTAGAGAGCCGAACTAAACTAAAATTAAGCATGAGGATGTTATTTAGATAAGCTCGTTGCGTTTTGGTACTCTATTAATGATTAACGCACGTAAAATACGTACATAATATGTACCAATAATAACCAAAAGCGATAGTTATGATAAATTTGATAAACCGGCCGGCCGATCGGCCAGATACAAGATTTATTTTCAGATAACAGAACGTTCAGATACACTAATTATACTTCGGATAATAGGGGTTCATATAACGGAGGTTCAGATAATCGAGGTTCTACTGTATACTAAATCAGATTATACATAGAAGAATTTTTTTTTTTACATATTTAGGATTTTAGTAAACTAAGATATGCCTAACTATTTTGAAATCCAAATGGAAATGTATTATATTGACAAAACTTTACTTATAAAAACAAATTTCATTTAATTTGGAATATAATATTTAAATATTTGGATATATTTTTATTTTTTTAAATTTATATACAATTAGTTAATAAAAGTGTTTGTACCTGTGCTTTTTCAACTGTCATATTTTGTGGTACTCGTTGGCTATAATTATCTTCTTGTTTTATCATTTTAACTGTATTAGTATTTTGAAGACTTTGTTTATCTAATGGCATACCAAATCGTTCATATTCAATAGCTTGTATATGAATTGTTTCATAACATTCAACACAAACAACTGCAAACTCTCCATTTTCTAATAACAATGCTTGATCAATTTGACGATGATAGCGTAGAAAAGGATAATCCTAAAGTTAAAAAAGTTAATTAATTTTTGTCTAATTAAACAAAATAATAATTATACTAGAAAAATGATAAATATATTACATTAACTGCAAGTGATCGAATTTGTCGACGTCCAGCTCTTTGGGTACAAACATAACATACATATTCTTTATGGTTATAATTTCTTTCATGCTGTGGAATAGGTATGGAACTTGATTCATAGTCTCGCCATTGGGCAACATAAGCATGGTAACAAAACGTACACACTAATGCAGATCCGTCTTCACGCAATTGTTCTGCACCTTGTGTAGTTTCATGTTTTAAAAGATATGGGAAATATGGTGCATTTCGACCCTAAAACCATGTCACATAAATAATTAATACTGGAAGCTATTATAAAATGTTGATAAGAAAAATTACTTGTGGACGGCTGTATAATACTCTGGCATAAGTTAAGTCTGAGTGGTGGTTGCATAAGAAACAATAAATTGACGAAATATCATTTCGACTAGATATTTGTTGAGTATTATAACCATTAACATTCAAACTAGGAACGTTATACCTAAAAAGTTTTAAATATAAATTGAATATAAATGTCACAAACTTAAACTTTTTATTTTTTTTTTTTATCATACCTCCTATGTTCTAAAGGGACCCTGTTGGCTTCCATAGAATTCCATTGGGCAGTTAGCTGTGGAACACACTTAGAACAGACTAATACTCTACCTTGGGATTCAACACAATAATTTTCTGAAGACCTAAATTACAATTTAGAGTATAAGATACAAAAAAATGATTTATTTTATAATATAACAGTCAATATTTAAAAAAATACATATTTTAATTTTTAATATTATCAGCATTTTTTATTACTAATAACATAAAATCGCTTTTTACTATGAAATAAATAAAGTTGTATAAGTTAGATGTACGTCTAACAAATGTACAATTTAGTATAGGTATATTTTGTTAGCATTAATATTAGAGCAAACTGACCTATTATGGAAATTACAGGTAAGAACATTATCAGAGTTTGTATGTTAGTTTTAAAAATATTTTAATATTTAAGCAAAGTAAAAATATGTAAATAAGATATAATAGTTGAGGAAAGCTTATAACTTTATAAGAAATGACTATAAAAGTTAACTACGCAAAATCAATTCAATGGAACTTACATTTTCTGAATTGTACATTTGTAAGGTGAAGACAGACAACAAGTGAGGTATAATTTTCTTTGAAATGTTATTATTTTTTATTTTAATAAGCATAAGAAATATCAAAAATGTAAATTATTTTTAAAAAAAATTGTTTATATTTTATAAAATAAAAGAGAAATAAATAAAATTGATGTTAAATTTTCAGTTATCAAAAAAAAATATTTAAATTAATAATTTAATATTAATGTATTTCCTAGTTGTTTATAATTCAATATGTATTTCTAGTTGAAATTATTGATAATAAATTAGCTTTGGAAAATAATAATAAACTTACCTAGATAATTGTGTAAGACATGGAAAATGCATAGCATGAGAATTCATGCCTTCTGCATTTGTACATATCCATTCTAATTGTGAACGATGTTGCATTTCATAGCACACATAACATCGAAAATTATTACCACTCATAATACGAACTGGTCCACCATTACCAGATACATCAGAACTAACCTGTAAATTGAATTTAAAAATGTGTTAGTATTATAATTTATATAAGTCTTAGATAAATAATGAAAAATATTTTCTACTGACTGCATGAGTATTACGATGTGCTTCAGATGGTGTTGGTGTTTGTGATTTATTTGGTTTTGTTATATCATAAGGCCGAAAACGTATATCAGGTGATTTAATTGATTGAAGAGATGGAGAAGGTGAAGGAACAACAGGCAAATCCACTAACATATTAACTTGATGTTTTTGAGGTACAGATTTAAAACAAACTGCACAAACCTATAAAAAAATTAATTTTGATTTCAGCAATAAATTCTATAAAGCATTATCAGATAATAAACAGAACTTGAATTTTATAGCATTTGCTAATTATTAATAGTTAACAAATTTAAAAAAAGCAGAATAAGATATAAATTTGTTAAATGCTTCAGGGACTCCAAATATGAAATTTATATACTATTTTTTGCAGAATTGAAGGGTTTTAGATTTATAGTGCTATTTTTTTGTTAATATACATAATATAATGCTATATTTTTTACTTTTCATAAATCTCTTTTAAATTGAATTAAAAAAAGTAGACACTTTTCTTCATTTAAATGATTTAAAGAAAAAGTGTAGTCACATTTTTGTTTCATATTCATAAATCATTAGATTTGTTCTAGAATATTCTGTTATACGTATATTTTAATATTAGGTAACTTATCTGTAACATTTTATTTTGTTGTTTATTACTCAATCATATATTATTCTGTTTCATTATTAAAATGTAAAATGTTAAAAGATATAATATTGCACTATATTTGACTTAGATATTTTGTGTCAGAGTTTGGCTATTTAATTTAATTCAAATTTATAAAAAAAGTATTTAATTAATATAAAGTCAAGTTAACAAGTTGTTAGGAAGGTAATTTAAGTATTTTTCATAAATGTATTAAAATATTAATTCATAATTTCTGTGTTTTTAGGTCATATTATAGCACACATTTTAGTTATATTTAGTGCTATAAAATCTGAGCCCTGATTATAAGTAATGACATAAATGCATACTTGAACAGTGCCTTGAGAAGATATAGGAAGTGCACCAGGTGGAGTTTTTATTTTCGTCAATGACGGATAATAAGGTTCACGAACATTATTTGGATAACAATATAACGACCTTAAAACATAAATAATTTTAATTATTAAAAAAAAAAAAAATGATATCAAATGCAAATCAAAATAATTTACATATTGTTGATAGTAAATAACTCACCTCATAGAAGACGAAGGGTATTCAAGTGAACAGGTAAAACAAATAAATGTAGATGTATCTATGGATGGAATTAATCGCTTACGCAAAATATAATTCCTTTCGCCATGTGGAATGCCTTTCGACGTATAGACCTACAAAAATAAATTATGAATAATGTAATAAATTAATACAGAAAAACAAAATTGAAATGTCTGGTTTTGAACTCAATTAAAATAATAAATAGTTTGGCCATTAAGCTACCATACCTGCCACTGATTTAATAGATGAGCATGACAAGCAGTACATGTTTGTACACGCCCTGTACTATCCATTGGTCTCGAACGAGGTGGTCTAGGATGAAGCATAAGGCTAGGAAAAAAAGGTTGCTCAGTTTGATTAATAGTAACTGGTGGTTTAGCTGACACATGTGATAAGGAACCTCGTCGGAATTCTTCTCCACATACATAGCATACTTCAGTAGAAGAATTTTTATCAGGCATAGATAGATCTAAAATATCTGTACCACTACTACTACTGTAACTTCCTATAATAAAAAATAGTTGATAACAAAAATTAATAAAAGTTAATATTTAGAAATTATTAAAAACTTATTCACCTGGATTAGAATGAGGTGTACTTGTATTAATTGGATTTGAACCATTCAATTGTGCTATGTGATCAGATGATGTAGAAATTGATGTAAGTGGTATTCTAGCTCCCCGACTATCTTCTCCAGTAATTTGAGACATTGCAGATGACATGATTGTATCTTTATGACTAGAATAAGACATACATACATTTGTTAAAGAAATGTATATGATTAATTGAAGCATTTTAATAACCTATTAGTGTAGTCAACACTGAGACCCAATAGTTGGCATGCATATTCTCCTTGAGTAGAAAGATCAGCACCAGTAAATGGACCATTATCACAGCGTTTTAACCAGTAGACACGTTGCCTAGCTGGAACATTTTCTCTTTCATATCGATCCCATTGACCGATTAATAGTGAATAACATAAGTAACAACTTGTTATCTAAACACAATAAACATCAATTAACACATACTATATACTATACATTTTTTATTGTTATTTAAATATTTTTATTTATTATGTATACAATAAGTAAAATATAAAAAATAGATATACATAAAAAAAAAAATAAAATAATTTGTAGACTTTATTGATAGTGCTATTATGGAACCATTCATGAGAAAATAAAGAACAGAACATTGATGATTGATTAAATTTATATTTTAATTTTATTTCTCAAATTTCAAAAGTATTTAAAATTTTTATAAAATAAAAATGCATCCATTAAGTATAGATGGTTTATCAACTCTTTAAATTCTTCCATAACAATCAATAACATTAAGTTATCACAGATTAAAATAGGTAAATAATTCCGTAAATAATTTAATAATTTATTTATTACAATAGATAAACAACAATTGAGATTTTAATAACTATTCATTAACATTTAATTTTTTTATAAATATACACCTAAAATTTAATAAATATTTAGGTATAAAAGTATTTTAAAATTCATGAGATTTTTCTTTAAGTTTGATTGTTACACTATCTTAACATCTCACAAACCACTCAATTGTATGACACCTAGCTCATCACAATTCTTTTATTTTGATAACTATTACTAACTACCCAATTACCATTCATCAACACTTATAAAATAAATGTCTCATTAGTTTCATGACAAATATCTCCAGTATCTACTGTTATGATAATTTTCTACTTTTTGTCTTTTAAAACATACTCCTAGTAATTCAAAATTTTTTCATAAATCTTTGATTGTTTGTCTTGATTTAATTATGAAAAATTCATTGAATTTATTGTAATTTTGAACCAAGTATGGGATATTAGTTTCAGCTCTGCTGAAATAATCAGTTGTAATGCATAGAAAGCGGGTACCTATATAGTATAATACAGAGTATTAGAGACATTTATTAGAATTAAATAAATATTAATGTTTTACTAGTGAAAATTAAAGTTTAGCTAATACATATATTATTAAAACAAGAAATAGGTACATAACATAAATTAAGACTAGAATTTTTTTTTAAATTTTCATTTACATAATACTTTTTATTAATACTATTGAAGAAACCTCATCAAAAAATGTATATTATATTATAACGTATATTAGGTATTTAAATTAAAAATTGAATATTTTGGATTATCAATTTAAATATGACAACTAAGCATAACAAATATGAAGTTAAATGAACTGATAACTGCTGTATTATTATAGATGTTTTACTAAAAATTAATAGGCAATAAATAACACCTAATTGATGTCACCAATGACATAAAATACAATTTAAAATTTTATTAATTACTAACTACCAATGGACCAGATAGTAATACTTGTAGTTTAAACACTTAGATTGTCGATAAGATAAGGAAAATAATTGATGTATACAAAAGTAGGTAGAATATTTTAACTTAAAAGTATTTCATTAAAAATATTGAGTGATGTTGATACTTTTTACTAGGAGTAAAGATATTCTATATGATAATATTATTCTTTGGCTTATCATGAATAATATATTTTTTATAAAGAATATCATATTAAATAAAATCCATAAAATTACATACCGCACTATCCTGTTTGGCATTTAATGGTTGTCTATAACCTTGTGGAGGTTCATGCATTTCCAAAAATGGAAAATGTGGAGTGCCATCAGATGGTCCGGCTGATGGTGGTCGTACACGTAACCAATACTGCTCGGGATGTCCAGAGTTTCCACAAACAAAACACACATTATGTATCACACTAGAGTTTTCTTGTTTTATGTACATGCCATCATCAGTGCGAGTTTCTTGTGCCATCACACTACTAAACACAACACGAAATATAAATAATTCCATCAGCACAAACCTAATAAAAATTTTTTTTAGGGTATGTGTAGAAATTACCCAACATGTATTGAACCAGGATGATGTTTTGAACAAGACTCGAAGGAAATATGATTTATCGACAGATGTTACCAGCTGATGTGTGGCACATACATTTTTTCACTGGGGCACACACACACAGCTGCTGCTGTGGGATTACATATAAGGAAAAATAGGGCGTACACTGTTGGGTACTACGTCTACATAAGGCAACGATAAAGTGGAGGCGACTGATTGAAATACAGTCGCCAAACCGTACTATACGTCAATTCGGAACAAGTCGATTGAAAAATTGTAAGTACTTACGTGTGAAAGTGTGATGCACAGAATTCAAAGGGACGTCGTCTCTCGCGATCCGGTTATCATACGATCGTCGACTGCGGTTATCACGGCGGACGGACGTACTTTATCGTAGTTCGGATTCGCATCCATCATCAGGCCGGGTCCATTGACGCCGCACAGGAAAAGCACGATGAAGATTTGACCGTCGTGTCGCAACTTTCGAGAAAATGACAAGTTGCTTTTACCTTGCAAAGTATATTTTAAATACAAGACTTTACAAGGGGAAAAAAATACAAACTTTTTTCCTCCATGAGCTATCACTTTTTTTACCATTGTCTATTGGTTAACACGGTATCTTGTTCCATAACTGTTAATGTCGAAAAAAATCGAATAAAAAAAACAAAATTACAATTTATAGAACACACATTACTATTTTCACCGTACGGTGAACGGTGAAGTGAACGGGTAACACATAACAAGAGAGGTGGTCACTGACCACTAGTCGTTGATCGCTATTATATTTTATAATGAATATATTTTGATTCTTTTTTGTGAATTAAATACTTAATCAATCACTATAATGTTGTCTTTTGTCTTGGCTATTGTTCCACTTTCAACAGGAAGCTCCCCTTTCCGTTAGTACATATGGGCATGAGGTCATAGCTCCCCAAAAACTCTGATCCTCCCCACCCTCATGATGTGATAAATAAATTTGTTTTTAGTATTATAATATATAGGTAAGTAATAATGTTTAAAATATTATTTATTTATAATTAATGTTAACATTAATTTTTCAAATTGATAAGAATTTTTTTGTCGACATCATTATAACAGTAAAACCTAACAACAACAACAGCTGTTGTTAATTGGACATATTGTAGATATCATTTAGCTATTTATAATTGCCATTAAAAATGTATAATATTAATTAAGAGGATGTCGGCACAATATTTGTTTTCTCTTTTTGAACTACTCACAACAGCACATTTGCATTCAGTAGAACCAATCTAGGCAATCTAGCGTTATTAGCTTTAATGTTGAATTGGACTTGAAGTTGAAATCATGTTTGTGCATTGGTTTTCTTAGATATTTAAATTTGTAAGCAAATTAGTAGGTAGTTATTACCTACTTTGTATAAAAATTAATGATTGAAAATGAAAATGCTCATTATACCTTTAGAAAATTGAAATATGTATTACATGCCAAAAAAAAAAAATCAAATGTATAAACACAGTGTTCTTAACTTTTGAGGATAGGTCTTTTGATAATAGGTCAATTCACTCTCGTATTAAAATTAACAATACAAAATTGGTTTAGCTAAATGGAAATTTACTTTGAGTGTGGGCTAAAGAAAGAAAACAAACTATAGTACACTAAAATCCTCTTGGCTCAATCCTAATATAACATTGTTTTATATCGTAGGTTCCATTAGTGGTTATTTCCTTTTTAATTTTAGCTAGCACTATTCTTTTTATCGTTTCTTATTTGGTATTATAGGTAATTTATTTTGTTGTAGATATGCATATGATGTAACAATACCCTTAGGTACACCCTTTCTCGATACAACCTGATTATTTAATAATGACAATTTATCAATAAAATATAACGTAAGAATCTTGTAAGATGTAAAAACTAAAAAGTTCTTGGTAGGGAACATCGACCCTATATGGGTCTGTTTTAAACGGTTTTAAATCATTTAAGTAAACTATAGTTATAACTTGTATAGTTATATGTATATTATGATTTATAATACCTATCCATATAGGCTACAAAAATGTAAAATTTATAACGGTATATAATTTAACTTTTAGTTAAAATAAAAAAAATTACATTTATGAAATTTTCATAATCAGTTTTATTATTCTGCTGCAGACTACAACCGAATATAATAGTTTATTATAGTTAGTATCATCATAGTGGGTGTGCTGGATGACTGAATGAGCCATCTGTTTCACACTATATGAATGACGTTACTTAAATATTAACTACCTACATAGTACATAATATCTTATTGATAACTAATTGACTTTTCTGTTGAAAAAGAGTGTCATCATTATTTTTTTGTTTATAAGTTATCCTTTGAACATATTATGTAAGAAAATAAACAACTAGTTTAACCTTGATAGTTATCAAGTTCCAATCACCTATATCGTTTATATCAGTTTAACGAAATACCTGTAACAACTCGGCAGTTTTCCGCAGTACCTATGACAACAATATTAAAACTAGGAATTTCTCAGCGGGATGACTTAATAGTTTATTTAAGGGCTTCACAATAATATTTCAACATTACATTATTTATAATATTTCCAATATTATGCAATATCTATAATAATTGTAGTTTGTAATTTTATTTATATTGTATAAAATATAGTCTATATTTGGTCTATAAGACTATAACAGCTTTTCCTAAATTGCAGTCCATGGCATTTTACCTATGAGAAGTTCTTCGAACTCATCTTTATTATACTTTACATAATTATATTTAGGTATACTATAATACCTTTAAATTATACATTTATATTTTATTTACCTATAATTGAACGATTTGAATGTACTAAATTCTAATTGTGAAATCTAAATATTATAATGTTCTAATTGAATACTAAAATACAATAACATTATAATATTTATAATTTATATCCTAACTAAATATTTTTTCCATACATTTTTTAAAGAGTCCATCAGAAAAACAATTTGAGAAATGTTGGAATAGTAAATTATTACTATCAATATTTTTTTGTTCACATAATGACTGTACATCGTAAAATATGTCTAGCCGTCTAAGTATTATACTTTAGATAAGTATTGATAGATACTGTCACGTCCTCTCCATTACACAGATTAATAAACATAGTGTTATAGTAGAAACACTAGAAACTAACCTCAAGTCTTAGATCTCGTTCATATTTTACTGAATTTTTATTAAAATAATTATTTATTACACAAATTATACAGTGTAAAATAGGCATATCAATGTATAATATTATATTGTATTAATATTAAGTAGGTATGTATTAATATTTATTTAAAATACCATTATCGTGGTTAAACTAATAAACTAATACTGATATTAATAGTATGTATGATACTAGTTGATCCCGTGCACGTCGTTGCTCGTTAAAAAATGCTAATTCTATAATATGATTCATACTGATACTTTGTATAATTTGTTATATAATATTTGGTTTAATGGTGTTCAATACTTAAACATTTTCACTGACCATTTTGAATCTCAAAAAACTTGTGCAAGCACCACTTTAAAATTCGAATGCTGTAAAATACTTTCTTATTAGGTATACTCTCTAAATTTTTGGTACGAATGTACCATATAAATTGCAAACCTCGATTTATCGTTGTTCAGACTCTACATTTTATCAGTTAGAGAGTTAGTAAGATTATAACTATTTTGCTTGGCGTTGCCCGTAAAAATGAGAAGTATATTAGTAGGTAAGCAATCCACCACAGGTGAATTGCGGAACCCTCGAGGTGTGTATAGTACGCATAGATCTTATACTATAGTCTATAATATAGTATAAGGTCTATGGTAGTACGTACGTTTATAATTTCTTACCCTTAAAATTCAAAGTTATATCAATTATCATTTTTTTTTACTTGATCCAACATACGCTTGATTAGATAAAATAATGTGCCATTTGGAGGTTTTTGATGTATAGGTAGTTGGTATAATAATCTGACTTATGTGTTGACACTCGACACATTCGCCACTTTATTTTTATTATAAAAAACCAATAGCAACCATTTATATAAAAAAATGTCCATCACAAATCTTAAAATCTCTGTCTTAGCAACTTATTTTTACCGATTTCAACCCTTTAAAATTGAAATTTTGAAAAATCCTCAATCCTTTCTTAGTGCACGATGAAATTATAATATTAATCTATCCTCAAAATTTTAATTTGATGACTCAAATAGGTTCGGCTCTACGTTAATTATTATTTAAGTACACTTTCCTTTATAAATAGAGAATATTTATACGCTATACAAGTATACAACAACTTAAGAATATAATAAATTAGTATAAGTGCCTATTATGTATTAAAAAAAAAAATAGTGCTAAGTAATGATTTGCATGATATCCCTTATACGTTACATAACGGACCATACTACCAACACTTTTATAGTTTATAATTTGTAAAATAAATATATACCTAGGTATTATGCCTATTATATTACATTTAAGACTGGGCGGAATCGATAGCCGCCGCGGGTCAATATACACTCAGTGTCACAATTACCATTTTTATACTCCCGTGTAAAAGTATTATGAAAGGCTTTTGCCATATAGACATAAGCGAAAATATAGTGTGTTTAGCCACAAATTGAAAATTAGCAACCCTCCCCCAAAATAAACTTCAGGGGTAGATCATGGGTAGTGAATGATACCATGATGACAATGGAAAATCAGAATATGGTATAAGGAACTCTGCACGACAGAGGGGATAGCTATGAGCCCGACTTAATATTATTGTATCATTCATGGATCATACATAGCATAATATAGCGTTATAGCAACTGTTGTAGTGAGTAAGCAATGTCGTGATAACAAAATAATATATCTGACGACCGATTTAAGAGATGGTACGGTCGCGGCATAGCATTATTGCTCACCGATATCGACGTCACCATAGGCACAATACACAAATATGAAATAACCCTAATTTTTTAGCCCATAATATTGATTAAAAAAAAAACCGCGGAGCTTAGCCCTTTCACCCCCCTTACTATAGTTATTGACACACATATACAAATTATTATTTATACAAATTACATAATTTACCAATATTCAATTTATTTTATTTTGTATAAATTAGCCTAGTATCCATACGGCTAACATTATGCAAACGGAGTACCGGATGACAAACACACATCATCATTCATCATACTATTTGTGTTAAAATATTACATACCATATTATTCACTTACAACACATTTTCTCAGAAAAAAACAATACTTACTTAAATCTTAAGTTTGTAATGGTTCACAACTATATCGTCTGCTGTGTCATGTGTCTGATATTGTATTCCGATTAATCGTCATAATAATAATGCCATCATTTATACTATAACCTGGAATGATTTATAATTAATCAGATTATCACGCCATCACTCATCAGGGAGTGACAGGGACATTTTCAGATTTTATAACATGGCTTTATTGTCTGTGTATAAAATCGCCTATTGATTGCTATAAGTATCTAAAGTATCTATACTTGAATTATTTGAATATTAAGAGCTATATAAACCTATGTGTATCATACCACCTATCAAAAAGGTCTCTATCAATAAGCTTGCCGCTTGGTAATCAATAATGAACTATACATGAAATTCTCAATAACTAGATTGACCAAACTTACTCACATCAAATAGCATAGAAGTAACAGACGTCCAACCGTACTTACTAGAATAAGTATTTGATATAATACGATAATATGAATAATAATTAATAGCAAGATCCCCACATTTTATTTTCCATCGTATTAATGGGCATCGAAAATAAAACTTGGTACTTAGGTATACTTTATGAAGATTCTATCCTTGGAGAGGGGGACTTTATATAGCATTGGGGGGTCTATAAGTTTCTCCAAGTCCCCCACTCTATTTCGCACGGTGGTCGTCCCATTTTGAAATTGTCTGTATATGCCTACTTGAAAGTAGAAATTCCGTGGCCACACCTCAATGATTGCATTGCATGCGTTCTTTCGTGTAGGTACGACGCTCATCACTCATGGCTCATCTGTGAGTATTAAAAGTAGCAGTATCACTACATATACGTATCTAGTTTTTTCTTAACCCGATCGGAAAATCAAATCAATGACAGTGTTAATGAATGTAAATTGAATTAAACATATTATAAAATTGTATGTTATTGTTCGTAACGACGTAACAGTTCAGGACTACCTATGTGGCTATGTCCTATATAGTCGTAAAAGAAACACTACTTAGTGCTTATATTCTACGGAAAGTTAGGTTTCGAATTCTGGAAACTACGAATGCATCGGCTATTTATTATTAAATTCCTCTAAGTCCTAAATGGTAAATGATAAAACTAGGATATTTTATTTTGTAATGTTTATAAAAAAAATTTATTCATTTACGCCAGTAATGTTTATTTATCATGTATTTGAACAACTGCTCTTATTCTTACAACTTATAAGCTACTCATAAGAAACTTATGAATAATATGGGACATAGGTAACGCGATGGTCACGATGTGTATTTAAACTTGATGTACTTACCAACTTCGGCTCTTGAAACGGGTGAGGTGTGGAAATCGTGTGGCTCACAATTCACAAATATAGATACAAGACTATAACAAGACTCGTATCACTGGAATTTTGTTTTACTGTTCTCATTACAAATGTGAGAAACAACCACTTAATCAAACCAAATCGATAAGAAGAGGTCATATAACAAAGTTATTCTTTCTTGCTTTTTTTGTTTTCAAACTATTATAATTTGTTTTATGACGATTGTAACGTACTAACGTGTATTGATCAATAACTTTTGATGTAATTTGACTTTTCTCTTTTTCTCTCTCTCGATATTTTGTTGTTATTTTAAAATTAGTGAGTCGATTTTGACTGATCTGAATTTTATTTTTCAAAAAATTACTCAGCTACCCATTGAAACAGCTAGTTAAATATTTTAGGTATACCGGATTTAGGAAGAAAAGTGGGTGTGGGTATCCTTGTTTTGTTGGTATATAAAAAGGCTATCAATATAAATTGTACAATAACATATTATGTATAATTTATAACATACTTCCGAACTTTTATCAAGAGAAGAAAATAATACTGACATTACTTATTTAAAAATATAATACTGTTTTAGTGTTTATCTTTAACTATTTTTATTTGATGTTTACGTCCATGAAGATTAGAGATATCTCTAATCTTCATGTTTACGTCTTTAATATAGTTGCTAAATCGTTATCAGTTTATCGGTTGATGACCGATGATAATTGTATATTATTTTAATGTTAAATTGAAGTTCGATGTACGAATATACCTACATAGTATATGTTAGTAGTATTAGTATACATAGATAATAGATAGTATAATTTAAATTCTAAATTTTTCAAAAACACAATTTTTTCACCTTGCTAAAATAAAGAGATTTTTAATATAACATGTTTAAACATAATATTGATATGTTCTATACTATATATACACATATATAAAGATAACTGTTTCAGTAAAAATATTTTGCATTATAAAAATATAATTTTTGATTTGTACTTATACAGTTATACATTTTGTTTTATGTTAATACCCGGTACACCGCATAGCTCCATCTACGAGTATGTAAAGATGCAGGATTTTTTTTAGCTCGTCAAATAATATTCTAGATTCGGCCTTGACGGTAGGTACTCAAATGAAAATTACACATGCGCTTAAAATGAATATTGAAAAAAAAAGTCACCAGTGGGCAGTTAAGTATATTTCGGTGTAACAAATAAAGAAAAAGTAGTGTGTACCTACTAAAATTATATTGTACATAAGTTATACATAAAAAAATTATAAATTTATAAAACAATATAAAATAGTATAATTTAATTATTTTTGACTTGTACAAGTGAACCAGTGAACTAGTTGTTTAATTTTTGTAGGTATAAACACTAATAAAATATAAATCATATTATAATACCTATTAATATTAATGTATCTTAATTTGATATATATGTATGTGACGTAACCTAACGGTTACTCCATAATGTATTATGTCTTACAAAAATAAACCACTAGATTGAGCTGTACTAAAGATTAAGATTTTAATTAAAATAAAAATTAATTTATGTCTTACATCGAATTTTAAACTGCGCTGATTAAATTATATGGATGAATGAATGAAATAGGTATTAAATTTCACTTATCATTGTAAATTATAGTAAGTACTTTATTAAAACAATGAGTATTTCAAAACTTTACATCTTATATAAATTATATCATTTTAATTAAAAATATTGATTTTTGAAGGTTGTTGGTTAAAATAAATCTTCTTTTTTATAACATTATAAATTTATAAATTATAACACATATTTAATATTGTTTGAGTACTTTTATTTTATTGTTTTTGAAGTATATATTAAAATATTAAACCATTTAAATAAAATATTTCCCTTGTAAAATAAATAAAAATACCATTTATTTTTTAAATTTTGTATCTCAATTTGATATTTGTAGATTGCATCATGAATTTATGATTTTTAGAAATTTAGAAATTCTTGTAAATTTAATTACTTTTGTTAAATATACACTCATAAGCTTGGTTTCGGCATTAAATAAATCAATCGTTTCACTTTCGTGATTTAAGTTGTCTACAATTTAGAACTACAAACAAATAAGTGTATCCCTACTATTCTGTTTAACTTAATCGAACTTAACAATTTTATAATTAATTGAATATACATAATATAATAATTATTTGTTGAAACATATATCTATTAACTGGTTAGCATTTAGTTACAAATTATAATTAAATAAAATAAATATATTTTAAGAATAATTTTTATCTTAAGTATCCTTTCTGTTTAGTACTTACGTTTAATATAAATAATTGTATTAATTTAACCTTGTGTTATACGTCAGAGGAAAATTGTTAAGAACAACTTTTGGCATCAACCAAGGGCATTTTATAGAATTATATTTAGGGGGGAGATATGCTTAAATATATTGTTATAATAATAATAAAATATATTATTATTTACGTAGATCTTTGATATATAAATATAGATATGTATTTTGTGACTTGTGTGAGTGTGTGACTTTTGATTCTAAATTATTTAAAATATTATGTTATAATGATACGAATTACAAATAAGAACTTTACACTTTAATGTGGTTTAGGTCTATTGAATGTATCTACGTATTTAATTTAAATATTCTATATCATAATATAATAGTTATATAAATTTTGTTACGTAACTTATTATAAAGAAAATTAGTTAACCACATATTACTGTATTGAGTTTTTGTATTTGTATTGTTTTCCATATATTCTCACGTATGCTTATAAAAAAGCTAATTTAATGATTTTAGATAAATACATTTGGTAATATATAGTTTAAATTTTGATGTAATGTTTAAAGTCATTTATAAATATTATGTAAAATAATTATATTTAGGAATTATGATCCTTCTTTTTCGGGCCTAGCAAATGTTAGTGCTGGAGTCGCACAGTCTTACAGGATGCGATATCCTCTTTTCAGCTCTATTCAATAATAATATAGGTATATTGTATAAATCTGACATCTTTGATGACAAGGTTATACAGTTTCCTTAAAATTTAAATCTCCCAAATTATTTTGAACAATAAATTAATCATGTTAAATATGATAAAAATGGCTCTTCAATTAAATTCTAATATATTATACATTCATATTGCGTCTTCTAACTCAGTGTTTCTCAACCTGGGGGTCGCGATCACCTTAACTAGGGGTCACGTAGGCTAAAATTATAAAACAAATACATAATTTATAAAATAAACATTTTTATTTAAAATTGTTTATTGGATAAAATAAATACTTATACCTGTAACAAGTTTAAATTAGGTACTACACATGGTATGTTTTCTTTGGTTAATTGGTTAACCATATATTTTTATCATTTAAATTTGTACTTAATATACATAGGAGGGTCGCTAAGGGATTTACCATATTCAATACCTATTTTGGGGGTCGCGACACTAAAAAGGTTGAGAAACACTGTTCTAACTTATCCTAAAATGTCATTTTGATGGATCATTAACAATTCACCACTGGAAATTAAACATTTTTTTTTTAATAAATCAATTATTTATTTGGAAATTGTTTGTTACAATTAGGTATTAATTAATAATCTTCGATTATCTTATTTTCATAATTTGTCATACACTTTTTTTCAACAACAATTATTCTAAAAAGTCTTTATATTTTCATTTAATTTTTGTGGAATGTTCTGGTATAATATAGCCATATAGGTATTGTTCAATTTGCGAGTTTTTAAATGATTTATGAAGTATTTCCAATTACTAGGATGACAGATATTTAATATAGTTGAAAATCCATTATTATGTCAACCCTCGTGGAATTATTTGTTCATGGAATATTTTCTTCAAAATATGAATAACAATGCCATAATAATAGGAAAAGTTTTCATATATTTCTATGACCCATTTGTTCAATCTAATAAGTATTTCCAAATTACAGAATTCATTATAGGTATTAAAATATCTTTTTTACAAAAACAAAAAAACCTTAAGATTTGACAATATTACAATTTATAATACAAACTATAAGTATGTTAAAAATATTATATGCAATGAATTAACCAGGGTTAATTTTAGTATTATCCGGATATTTTCTGTATAATATTTAAATTCCTCTCTCTCAATCGTTTAAAATATACTTGGATTCAGTTCTTGCAACCATTGTCTTACTTGGACACATCACATTAGAACCAAAGTACTAGTCTTAAGTGCATTATTAAATATACTTAAAATAATAAATATTAATTTCTCATAGCAAATAATTCAAAAAATTAAGTAAAGAACTCCTTCAAAAAAAATTATTTAGTTTAGACAACGTGGACATGACTATTTTGAAGCAAAGCCAAAACATCAAAACTAGTATTAACAAAATTAAAACTTATTGAAATACCTACTGCAGTTATTCGTAAAATATGTAATAATGTCCACATCATAATATCTTTATTATAATGATTTATATAGATTTAAAAATCAAAATATGATACGTAAAAGCAGTAAGTTTTTAAAATAGATTCCACTTTATACTTTCATCTCGTTTCAGTCACCTTTTAGTTACAATTAAAATTACATGAGAACAAGACGGCTTAAAAGCAAATTGTTACCGTGGTCTTCTATAAATGGATAAAATATAACAATTTAATAAAAACAAATTAAGTCTTACATTTTATTAATGAGTACATTGTTATATTTATATTCATTTATTAAATTTATAGTTATCGCGCCCTATTAAAAATAATAAAAAAGATTGTAAAGGTTAAAGATTGTACATATCCTTTAAAAACAATACAATTTTATTAATTAAAAAAGAAAAAAACTATAGGTATGAAGATTATGTAAATATGATCTTATATAAAATTAGTACTAAGTTACTATACAGTGATATCTATATACCTATAGTTAACACAATACCATAGCATACTTATGGGAAGATACGTTTAATTTAATTAAATACATGAACGCTAATCGATAACAAACAATGAAGCCCCATAAGATTATAAGAATACAACATTCTTGGTTTTTGTTACTTGCAATAACGTTGGTATTTATCATTTTATACATATTGTGTAAATTTTGATGTATAATAATGCAGCCAGGTAAGATAATTAATGTACCTCAAGATTTATTAAAAAGACTAAAATAGGTGTTATAATATCAATTGTTTTCAACGTTGCCTAAGTAATTTTAATAATTAAATTAAATATTTTGGAATAGTGGTTCCTATACTAGTATACTTATTTAGTACCTATTAAAAAATTATTGAATTAATAAGTATTAAGTAATTATATATTTTAGAATAAAGAATATTATTATGTATGTAACACATTCACAAAAAAATTTATTAATTTCTAGTAAATAAATGTTTAATTTAAACCAATTATTAACAATGAACAAAATGTATGAAAAATAATAAATAAATAATAATTGTATGTATAAAATATAAATAAATAAATGTTTATATATAAAATATTAAAAAGTTACCTATTTCAATATCAAACGATTTATTGTAGTATTCTTTGTATTTTATTTTAGCCAGGGCTACTAAATTTGGAGCTTATGTGTATGAAGATGGTTCAAAATATATAGGAGATTGGAACGATCGAGGTCGAAAACATGGATTGGGCCACGTCCAATTAAAAGACAATACACGTTATGAAGGAGGATTCAGCAATGGACTTTGTTCGGGTCTTGGAGTTCTTCAGTATCCAGATGGAGCAAGGTAGATACTTTAAAAAATAAACAATGAATAACAATCAGCAATTAATGCTGTTATTCAAGTAAAACGCATAGTAACTTATTCATGCTTTTTAAATTTATATTAATGTAACAGATATGAAGGAGAATTTATGGAAGGATGGTTTCATGGTCACGGAATGTTTTGGAGGGCTGATGGCATGAAGTACGAAGGCCAATTTCGAGGAGGTCGTATTTGGGGATTAGGTAATAAAGTTTGTAGTACTTACACCTAAATATAAAACAACTTAAACACATAAACAGATAGTTAAAATCTATTATATATTTTTGGCATATAAATGCGAATATATATGTATTATATTATAACTTACCTATTATTTGTATATAGGTAAGGGTATAAGTGTGATATGATAAGCATACGTGATGTGTATTATAATTTTAATAAATACTTACCTGTATGATAAATTAAATCAAACAATGTGATAAAAAATATCAGCCAATATAATAAATAGTATGATTTATTAAACTTTATAGGCTTAGTAACTTTTAAGGATGGATCTCATGGACTTCCGAGACACGAAGGATTTTTCAAAGATTGCAAATTTGTACAAAAGAAAAAATGTCCGGGGGTCGTTATGGATGCACAACGAGCAGCGTTAATGGCAAGAATACAAACTGAACAAACATAATTATCCAATACATTTTACTGTGTATAGTATGAAAAATTATAATAATTAAAATAATATTTAAAAAATAAATAAAATAATTCTTACTTATTATTTAGATTAGTTAAGTTAAGTTTAGTATCTACTAGAAATTGGATTTTTTTTTTTACTAATCTTGGAATATTTTGTAATTCTTGATAATTCTGATGTGAAAACGACACTGCATACATATGCGTTGTCTTACAAATGTTTATAACATTACAAATTTTATGTTCACAATAATTCATTTTACTATGTTATTTTTAAAACTAGAGTGAATTGACTAGAAACGTTTGCTAATTGTGAACGTACAATTTTCTTATTTGTACATTTATTAAGCTGAGACAACATATGCGGTTGTGGCGTCCTCTTAACCATCATAAATATATTTTTTAATAATGTCCAGCTATTCTACACCCACAATCACATATATTATATGTATAATATGTATATATATAGATAAAATGTTTATACTGTTCATAGTGTTAGATTCTGAACAGAGTGATGAATGTATTGATTTTACAATGATGTGTGTTTTTTTTTCTTTTTTTTTGTGTCTTTCACCACGTTTTGGAGCGGTAAAAATGCTTCGATTTTAAAAAGTGAGTCCTGTTTCTGATAGGAAAGTGAATCTAGTTGGTACTTTGGGGGGTCAAAAGTAAAAAATTTCCAATAGTTTTCAAAATGGTCAGGAAAAACCCTAAAAAAGTAACAGAAAAACAGGAATTTTTACGCAAAACCAGTTTTCGACCAAATCGATTTTTTTATGTGGTTGTAATTCAAAAAATAATCACTATAAATACTTGAAATTTTCACCAAATATTTATGTTAGTGTTATATATATACAGTTAAATTAAGCCTTTTTTTGAGTCTTTTTGTTTCAGATCACTGAAATTTTAGATTTTTATGAGAATTTTTTTTGAAGTGTTGATAAAAAAATTTTGGATGATCAAAAAATTTTGAAAATTTAATACAAGGTTCCTTATGATTTATTATTATTGTAGCTAAAAAAAATTAAAAATTTTCAGTCACAATTTTTTTTTTATAAGCGTTTATAGTTCAAATTTTTACGAAATCTATCGAAAACGATAAAATTTGCAAGTAATTTTGAAGTTGAAAAATCATAAAATTTTTTGTGTTAATAACTAAGGATTAAAAATACAACACTAAGTTTTCTATAAGTTTTCCTTCAAGTATCTATATAGAAAACTTGAAGCATTATTATAGGAACAATTTTAAGCGCGTTTGAATTTTAAATTTTTACGAAATAGCGTAACGATAACGATTTATTCCAAACGATTTTAAATATTTGTTATTATTCAAAAAGTAGAAGTCGTAGATACTTGAAAATTGCACCAGTTATTAAGATTATTATTTTCTTTACATGATTTAATTTTAAAAATATTTTGACTTTTTTGAGCTATTTATAGACAACTGAAATTTCAATTTTTCTGAAAAATTTTTTTGAAGTGTCGATAAAACTCTTTTGGCCCAATCAAAATACTTGAAAATTTAATGCAAAGTTCGTCATAAGTTATTCTTATAATGGTGATTAAAAAATTATAAAAATACATAGGCATATTTTTTTTTAATTAGCATTTGAAGTTCAAATATTGACAAAAATTTGTCAAATTCCTGAATGTTTGCAAATTATTTTGTAGGTATAATTCATAAAATTTTTTGTATAAGTAGCTAAGAGTTGAAAATTTAATACAAGGTTTTTCATAAGTTTAACTTACAATAATTATAAAAGAACTTAAATTTTGGTGTATTCAGGCCATTAAAACATAATTCACCTTTTTCACCAACCACTGGAAATTATACCCTAGGCTGACAAATCATCTTCGTTCAGAATCGTTTTTCGTATACAATGATAACTATCGTTTGATTCAAATTTAACACTTCTATATTATATAATAATGGTCTACATGGCACATAATGTACAGCAGAGAGGTACCCACTTGTCCACTTTTTTTTTATTGCAAATAGGTAAGTTTTTCTTAATAATTTAATTAACCATTTAAATCCAATAAATGAACGATGGAAATGATAATGAAATTGTAGTCTTGCATTTAAAATTAATACTTACACAAAATATTATGATGTATATTTATGAGGACAGTAAGATACAATATATGTATAAGGGGTACGGTTAAGTTACGAATCGTAGTATTATAAATTAAATAAAAAAATCTTTATCTGTAAATAAATGGATAAATTGGAAAGAATTGTCAACCGTCATTATACACTTGCGGATTAATTTTAAATTCATTTATATTTTTAAATTTTGTAATCGAAACAAATTATTACATAATTAAATAGTATTGTTCAATTGTTATTATTTGATTTGTAAATTAAATATTAATCAAATATAGTATTTAATAGATTATTTATATATTATAAAAATAATAACAATAAGTTAATTTTAATTTTTACTTGATTATGCTTATTTTATACTTACTATCTTTAAATATTATAAGTATTATAATATTTAAGTCATAAATATGAACTATGTTTATAATATTATGTTACACTGGGTAGTTATATGTATTTTGGATCGTGCATTTCTAACCTAGTGAACTTGACCTTGCACTACTACAACCTGCAGTGATAAATAAAGTGTATACATACATACCTATGCATGTATGTATGTGCTAATAAATAATATTAACATAATATTATATAAATATAATATATATATATATATTACCTACAATATAAATATATCGTTGTGAATTGATACCATTTAATAGTAATTTAATAAGAATTATTTTATTTACGTAAATTAATATTTATGAAAATGATATAACTATTACGTCAAGGAACGGTCAAGTAAAATTTGTATTTATTAATTGCCTTTTAAATTCTAGTAACTTGTTATAATTTTTTTGACTTTTAGATGTTTATTATTTTTTAGAATATTAATTTTGTGCTTAGAGAAAACTCTAAATGCCGAACTACTTCAAAGGAAAGACAACTTTTCTAGACTAGGTATCAATATTTATACAATTTTAATTTTAATAAACACATAAATAAATCTAACAAAAATAAAAATATTTCAAATTATTTAGGTATCTATAACCGACTGAAATTTGAATTTAGAGGTAAAGAGGAGAAGGAAGATATTTTCCTGAACAAATAGTAGATAAATATAATGTCTTGAAATTAAATAATAATTAATAAATGCAAGTAAATGGGTACCGCTTTGCTGTGCAGTAGGTCTCGATTAGGGTCACTGTGGTGGATGTGTCTAATTTGAATTCATTGATATAGGTACATTATATAAGAAAAGCGATTCGGATACGGTCATCAGCCTGTATATTAACACTAACTATATTTCATGTTATGGTTTTTATATTGAGTAATTTATTTTACTACATAAGTAATATAAGTAAATACGTTAAATTAATTGTTTCCAAAAATAAAATTTGAAAATTCCATTGTGTATATAAAATATAATAATTAACAATACATACTTAAAAGTTTTAATTATCCATGAATAATTATTATTTTAAACATGTAATTTAATCTTTCGGGACAGTAAAACCTTTTTAGGTACTTACTTGAAACTTTTAACGTATATTATTATTTATTATCTTATACACATACAAATGTTATAATTTCAGCAAAAAATAATTCAATCTATACTTATAGTAAAATACAAAAATAAATAACTTTATTTGCTGCAATATACTTAAATATATCATATAAAATATAGGTAGGTACTTATAGTAATATAGGCTGAAATATCGTTTTCGCTAAGAATCGTTTTTCGTATGCAAGATTAAATTCATTGAATTCGAATTCAACTTATGAGTTACCTACATTACAGTGACGTACTCCTCAATGACGAGTTCCTCTCAACACTTACTGATTTTAATAACAATAATGTACACAAGTATACTAATAAATAATAATAATTAACATAGTTATACTCGCGTTTTTAAAACAAACACCTAATTTTATTTTTTACATTTAACTTAAATGGCCGCTTAAATTGTGTAGGACCAGGACGTAGGCATAGATATTATTTTTTATATAATATACATAATAATTAATAATACTATAATAGTTAAGGGGTGTCCAGTGTCCATCGTTTATGTAGTTATGTTTGTCCTCGTATCTCAGTACATTCACACCCACCGACTATAATTATGAATATTATTATACCTACTCTGGTATCCACCTCTTGGCTCTTGCGAATTAAACCTTAAAACAGCACACATTACTATTTTACTAGAATATATTTAATGGAAATTTATGATGAATCACGTTTTAAACTATACCCTCATAAAATGAGATGCCATTCTCAGATTTTTACGTAACATGAAAATACATTTTTTTTTTTTTTATTATTACGAGTTTATAGGTCATTTTATAAGTTGTTTAAAATTATAAAAAAAAAATACACACTATAAAAATCATAATTAAAAAAGTTATTGGTTTACAGATACAATAATATCAATAATATTATGAGACTACATAAATAGTATATGTAATATTATACAAATATAATATAGGTAGTATTTCGCTTGATTTAAAAATTGTAAAATAAATTCTAAACAACATAATAATTGATTGGAATGATAATTATTTATACTTTCTGTAATTTAAATTCAAGTAGGTATTTTTACAGTTTATGTTAATGGTTAGAAATAAAAACAATATATTTATGAACATTAATTTATAAAATGTTATTTATTATTTTATTATCTACTTTATTGGCAGTTTTTCAAAATAAAATTTAAGTTATCTAAATAAAATGCTTAAATGCCTATTAATAAGTTGAAAATTCAGAATGTTAACTTTTATGTTATTTGAATTGGTAATTTGTTCAATGCAACTAAGAAACAAACACTTATTTCTAAGTTGTATACATTAATTAATGAATAATAGCTATAGAACAGTAGACACCTATCATTTAATATTATAATAATAATTTATATTATGTTCTAATACGAATTTACAATAGATAGTAGGTACACTACGTCATATAATTTAATAAAAATTATAAAATTCTAACTCCAATTTACTTCATACATTTTAAATTTATTATTTATCGTTGTTTATATTAAAAATCTGAAAACGTGATCATTATATTAAAATAAAATAAAATGATGAATACATAATACATAGTACATACCTGTGTATTATTGTACATATTATAATGATAAAATTAGAAATTAATCCATTATATAATGAAAATATGATACGTCAAGTCATACACATTATATTATCCATACTTTATAATAAATAAATTATTTGCTCGTTTGTATTTACGTCTATATGCAATACAAAATACATATATTAACGATATTATTACACTTATCGTTATATAAATGGAATAGATTATAAGGAAAAATTGTCGTATACAATGTATATAAACACGTAGCATAATATTTTCAATATTATTATACTTCCATGCTTAATTATTTAAACAAATATTATTAAGTATCGCCTTGATAATAATAATTTAAAAACATACACTAATAACAGACATGTATGGATATTATAGTCGAATAGTTCTGTAACATCTACTGCTAGTTATATCGCTGTATAATATATGAATACCATTAAGTTATTTAATAATAATAATAATAATAATTATTATTATATATTTAATTATATTATTATAATATGATAACTTCTACTGGCTAAAAGTAGATATTATTGAAAACTTATTACCCAACAATGAGTTCAAAACACGCTACCGATTTCGTTAAATAAAAACAGTTCATAATAATATATATTAATTGTATATATGAAAATTGAATGCTAACTAAATTGTAATTATTGTTATTGTGTTGTTCACGGGGTGAGGTGTCGGTCATACCAGAAATATTATAATATGTATATATCTATATTACATTTTTTTTTTCGCAAATATTATCTTCTCACCTATCGCATCAATATCGATTAATTAATAATAATAATTAAATAAAACAATAATAAGTCCATTTTAAAAATAACAATAATTTCTATAAATATTATTATTATTATTATTATTATATATATATAGGTATATAATATAATATGTCGCAATTAATTATATACTTAAATACACGTCATCACGAGTATCGGCATATTATATTATACTGCAGTTGAATTATTGTACGTAATGTACACGTACACATACACACACACACTTATGCACACACACATATATACACAATAATATATATAATATGTTATATATCCAATATCAAGGTCACCTTGACCTAGTCCTGACTAATCAAAAACAGCTGATTGTCGTATTTATCACGTGCTTGCAAATAAACGACAAACCGTTTGTCATGAATCGCATTCAGTCGTATATTATATGTATCTATTTATTATAATATATATATTACCTATACAAACGATGCACATTTATCGGCGTCGCCGCTGTGACCGTTTTTTATTTTTTTACATTTTACTCGGCAGCACATTTCTTAATCGACAAAAATGCATAATTTCTGCATTTCATATAATGAAAGACACGTTAACAATGTCAATATGCGATACAGCAGTATCATGTTAAATACTGTCGCCGTATATACTGCAAACGTTATAATATCTGTTAGTTGCTATACTCATCAGTCATCGTCTTTATAATAATAATAATAAATTGTCTATAGCTGATGATTTAAACAAAATTAAACCTATGTACGTAAATATTATAAATGCATATATTATACATATATATAATGTACCTACATAATATAGTTGCTGATTAGCGTTCTGTAAACCGTATGGGCGGCCGGATAAAAAATTTAAGATTCTCCCCCCATGATACATACATTAAGCATTATACCATCTATCAAGGTCAATTTGCACCAGGAAGTGAATGCAGTTGAAAATGCATTGCGAGGCAATTATTATTATATAGAGGCCCTTCCCGCTTGTTTGCCGATCCATTCCGTGTA
The DNA here is from genome assembly GCA_009835225.1 of Aphis craccivora. NCBI lineage: Eukaryota > Metazoa > Arthropoda > Insecta > Hemiptera > Aphididae > Aphis > Aphis craccivora. The sequence goes on along the minus strand of VUJU01000661.1, from coordinate 46,341 downwards.
CGGTTAACTGAGTATGGGGCGGGAGGGGGCGTGAACACAGGAAATCGTATGAAACAAAATACGCACACTGCAAAGCGCTCTGTAAGCGCATTGATAAAAATCGTTCTTGGTCAAGGACAAAAATGCATTCAATCGAGTAGGTATACTAACATATCGGAAGGGGGAGTAGGGGCCCTCTGCACCAGAGGAAATATAAATGATTGTCATTTGTGATATTTTAATGATTACACGTTATTATTATGATTATTTTTTTTAATACGACCAACAGTAGGACAGCAGAAACATATATTGATCTATTCCACATCTATGCGTGATTAAATCGACATCGATGTATAATATATAATGCAACCACGTTATTTAAGCTTTGAGTTGGTATTGTTACATAACAAAGCAATGCCTAGATCGGAAAACGAGGGGAAAATATAGATACATATTTATATCACTTTGAAATTGTTCATTATAATTGGTAATGAGACGAATAATAAAAAAAATAAAAACGGTAGGTGATCCGTTCAATATAATATCTATTTTAAATCTATTTTAAATAGTGTTTTTTACGTTATAAATATAATTCAATGCAGTGCCAATAGGATAACTGCCAACTGCATCAGTGATTCAGTTTATGTAAATAAATAGTAATTATAAATCCAAATAAATAAGACTCGGTGATAATAATATATTACTAAGATAATTGAATAGGAAATTTTAATTTTAGAATAACTGCAATCAGTATAATGTGACTTGAATATAATAGTTATTGTTGACTTTCGGTTGTAAGTGATAAAATGTGGATCCATTATAAAACGATTAAATAAATTACAAATAGAAATTATATTTTCTATAGTACACTTCAAAACAGCTTGCGAACTACGCATTGCCGATAGACGATAGTATTACATAGGTATACTTACTATTATACTTAGAATGCGCACTGTAGGATCATAGGTTTTCTTTTTTATATTTGTACAGTGCACTTTGACTATTATTATCGCTGCATTCTGCTGACCTTGGCCTTCCTTTCGAACGACAATCTTTGCCAACTTTTATAAACTGCCAAGTGCATAATGCTACGTTGCCAATAGTTTTTACTATCGGGCCACTGGGTCGACTTTAGATCCATTTATGATAAAGCATCATAATATAGTAATCTTATATTGAACTGTAGATATACCTATTTTGATTTTGGACATCATTTGTCGAATTAAAAAATAAAAAAAATAACATTAAAATAATTTTATAATATTTGAATAATATATCCGAATTGATTGTATAGATCAATGCAAATTCATTAAAAGTTATAAACGACTACTAGAATTTTAAAACAAGTCACTGTTTTTAACTGAAATAAAGTGAAATTGTACACTACCTATTTATTATTATTATATCATAGCCTATAGGTTATAGCCTATAAGTGTAGTTATTAACTTTTAGTTAATGTCAATGTACATTATTCTACTCTATAATTATTTTTGACGTGTTCCCATTGTAATAGTATATATTAGCAATTTGTTTAACCTTGATAAGTGACCAAGACCTTTGCAATACAATACTATACAGTATAGTTTACTTGATGTTCGTTATCGGAATATAGATTTTTTTACGATAAAATTGTTTATGATCTGTAGAAATATTGTTTTCTTAATCATATAAATATCATATAAATCGTATTATCAACAGCGTATATTAAAAATTCAAATTAATTGATATTATGTATCTACTTATATCATATATTATATAAATATTTTTATAATTTTTTAAAACACATAGATTCCGTAATATTGATGATGTATAAGAGAATTCCAAAATAATAATACCTATGTGTATTATTTGTAGTAGGTATTAATTCTTTAGTTTTGTCTTTCAATAAGTGTTAGGACTTTGGTGATATTTTATACATACATTTTAAGACGAAAACAGTAATCTGTAAGTATTATAGTTGCCATGTTATCTATCTGTATATCTGTATGGAATTAAGATTATAATTAACATGAATATTATGTGACCGTCTCGTCGTCTCCATATAAAACCCATTTTATGTTGTCAGTTTACACTGCTTAAACGATTCTTAATTTTCACACAGTCCGTACCTAATAATACATGACTATACAAGTGTAATGAGTTTTTGCTCGAAACCAAAAATAACGAAGATATATGAAACTATCTATGCGTAAGTATATTGAGTTCAAATTACAAACATACGAGTACATAAGCGATTTACTCATATACCTAATCATTAATTGGGTGCAGCGATTTGTTATTATGCGTTTCGAATTTTTCGAGACACACCATTATACGTTTACATATAGGTATTATAATTTATATAAGTAATACATTATATAGTTAGGTTTATATATTTATTATTTTTAACTACAGTATAAGACAATTTAATATAGTTTTCTCAGTTCTCTGTAACATTAATATATAATAAATTGAATAGTAACTATTATTAATTATTGTGTACCTGTGAATTTGCAAATTATGTTATTACTTAAAAAATGTTATCTTCATTAATATAATATAATATGATATATCAGTAAGTATATCACAATTATAATAACTACCTACATATACTTCTTTAACACATATATACATACACTTTTATGTTTGTTAACATAATATTATTACCTATTTTATATTTACCTAATTCGGTATTATATATATTTAATTATTAGGGAAGTATGTCTAAATAATAACAAACTTGTAGTTGACAGCTGCTAATACTTAATTTTAGTATTGTATCAGGTAATTTGTTGTGGAGTAGGGATAATACTCATTTATCCAACTACAAGTATAAGTTATTACTTGTGTTATATATTAAAGCTAGCGAATGTAGGTATGCGTATGTAATAAGTTAATAAACAATAGTAATACCTACTATATGGTAAGTTGGCGTACACTCTTTGAGTAGAAATAAAAATGGTATTTTTTTTTTTTTAATCAGAGTAAGCACACTTACTCTAATAATAATTGTTTAAAGTATTTATTGCAACTCCAATGTTTGATAATACAAGTATATATTATGTTGTAACTTATAATTTAAAATTCAATACTGAAGGATTTTTATTAATATTTTTTTGCGTAGTTACTTGGTAGTATATATTATCAATGGTAATACATTCACAGAGTATTGAAAACATTTTAAACCAACTTACAATTCGATTTTTAAACCAAAAGTTAGGTTTAATGTCTATGTTAATATAAACATTATGCATCATATCTTTTATTGAATCTGAAAGTTTATTTAGTTCAATTTTTATAGACAAAGATAGATTGGCATTTAGGAATTTGATTGAGTTTTATTTATCATTAGTTGAAAAAAATGATACTTTTGTTGTAATCTTCAGTGAAGATGTTAGCATCGAAAATGAATTAGGAGCTTTTTTGAAGTATTCAAGGAGGATATTCTCAACTTCTAATAATACATTTTTTAAATTAAATTGTTTCGTAAATTACCAGCGTAAAAAGTGATATTAGGGAACGGGCTTATAAATAGAAGACCAAAAAAAAAAAAAAATTAAATTATTTTGGAAATAATTGATTTAAAAAATATAAGTTCAAAGTTGTAACACTTATAACTTATTACTAAATTAAAAATGTAATCTGTATGTAGGTAATTAAATAAGACTAAATGGATCGGCATTTATATTCATTCACTTATATTCATTCATCAGGTCGTATGTATATGCATATACATTGATAACGTTATGTCATTACTCATTATTAATGAATTAGAATTAAATGTTAAAAAAAATCAATTTTGTATTATAAACGTTTTAACAAAATGTTATCTCCTATTGAGTATAATATTATCATAAATAAATAATGATTTATTAACAACCTCAAAAGTCAACTTTTTACTTATATAAATTGTAATACTATTAATCATAGTAGTACAGTACGTTATTGGATGGTATGGGGCCGTCAAGTGCCCACAGCAGTGTACCTACTATAGTGTGTTAAGAAAATTATCTGCACCTCCTTCCCATAAAAAATGCCTAAATGCGCCTGAATCTATAGACTATAAGTATACAGCGATGATCGATAATCACTTATTTATTTATAGGTAGGTATATCATTAAACATCAATGCGGAATTAGTGCATAATTTACCATGACATATTCGCGATATGTACATTGTACACGCATTGAATAATATTAGGAAAAACAAATATCATAATCAAGTATAGAGCAAAAACAAATAACAATCATCATAATAAACGATTAAAACCGTCGCGCGACGAATGGGATACGAGCGACTATAATAATATTATTACTATTATTACGATATGAAGTATAGACATCGATATTAAATGTATATGTATATTCTATTTTACCGTTTTATTCAACTCTAACAATCATAAATCATAATGTAATGACGACAAAGCGACAATGACAAGTGTCAGTTGCCGAACTGATTTCGCGTATATATAATAACGAAGGGAACTCGTCTACGCTGTACTACTACGCAACAATAGGTATCGTATTGTGGTGGCCCTGAAAACGGATATGTACGTAGAGTACAAATTTTAAAAAATAGTTAAAATTTACCTAATACTTTTTTTAACTTACACACTTCACACTCTTTAATTCTATAATTATTGACTAATTATAGTATATAGAAAATATTATAATGTGAGATAGGTATGTAGGTACATTTTATTTTTAAATTAATACTATTGTATAATAGAGTGTAAGGTAAGGTAACTTGCCACTTGCGTAGGTATAAAGTTCTTTGCACTTTTAATTATATTTAATTTTATATGAATCCTTGCAATTATTTTGTAAAATTTTGAAAACGAGTTTTTAGAATGTGAAAACTTTTATTTTCAACGAAGGAAATTCGAGGTTTAGACGATTTAAATTTTGATGTTTTACCACGAGCTGTGTACTTATATATAAGATTTGCAAACGAGCCAAATAATATCATAAAATTTATTATTATGATCTGTTCACTGTTTCAGTTGAATTGTGGTTATACAGAGATTCCCAACCATGATGCCGCGAACTTTATTTAGGGTTCTGTGAAATTATTTTAAACAAATTTTTAAATAATATTGTTAATCAAATAATATTATGTAATAACAATTAAAAATAAAAATATATAGTTAATGTGTAACGTAATAATTTGTTTTGTAAAATAAAATATGTGTAATGTGTATATACTATATACTTATGTCTTACTACTTTTGTTTATACTTATGCACTGGTAAATAAAACCAAAGTAGTCTATAGGGTGATTACAGATTTTTAGAAAATAAATAAGGGTGCCATGAATCCAAAAAGATTCACGAGTGCAGAATTACTAAGTTATTAGCGGTTCACGGGAATAATAACCGAGAGATATCTAACCTTGCTCGGATTTTAAACGAAGCCTCTATAAAGAAAAAAAAATATTATTTTTAAAACGATACTTCTGAAACAGTAGCAAAATAAATAGAGGGACTTTAATTTTAATAATCACGCTTTTTTTTTTTTAACTTTTATAAACCTAATATCGAATTGCATAAACTTTATTGTTAGTATAGCGTATTTATTTATATCAATTATTCCTACAAAAAATCATCTCAAAATTCAATTTTTCTTTAAATTAATAAAACATTGACAACATGCTCTATACGTAACGACAACTATTGCAGTCAATTTAATCACTTAAATTCGCAAAAAAAATATAATATAATTTTTTTATGAGAATATTTTTTATAATTAATTGATGATATTTTATAAAAGTTTGAAATATTTACAACACATTCTACAGTGATGATCGATAGGCCCTAAACGTTCGCCTTACTTCCACCTGTAGACGTTGCCCCGTGGCTTTATGTCAATAGTGCCACCCTATTTATTATTACGTCACTGTTTATTATAATATGATGTTCGGACGTATTGAACTACTGAACACCCCAAACTCTGAGAAATTCGAAAATTAAAACGTGAATTCGAAAAAAGTTGAAATTCAACCCGTCCCCAATCATTTAGCATCCCGATTTCCGACTCGTCACACACGATGAGCAAAAACGGGACTTTGCAGCAACCGGTCATCGCGTCCTTCTCGAACGCGTATGGATACCCATAATATAAAATACATATAATGTGCATTGTAGTCGTCATTATTGTTATAATATAATATTATTATTGTCACACGCGTGAACCGACAATGCTGCTACTACATAATAATATATCATTATTATAACCCATACTCGCGCACGCGTACGAACGAAAAATCGTATGTCGTGTTGCCGGAAACAAAGAAACGTTCGCGGGTTGGCAGGCCGGCGGGCGGGCGGAAGGGTGCGCCCGAGATACCGGAGGCGGACGGCCTTGGCCGTTGCAGCAGATGCTGGACCGCTCTGCCGCCACCGCCACCGCTGGACGTGTGCTATTACGACTTGATTACACACTCACGCGCATATTATATATTATACGTGTGCGTTTTGCACTGCAATCTGCACACGTACAAACGCCGCCCGCGCGCGCAATGCACAATGCATTTACTGCGACGACGTTGCAGTTGTTGTATTATATTCATATATACATATGCACAGTGGTATATTACATAGTTGCATGTTAATCCGCAGTACATTATACGCACACACTTCCCCCGCCGTTATATGCATCCATCCCACCGCTTGCAGCGATGCACGCGATAGGATGCACGCACGCGTGCAGCTTGCTGCTCACTCGCCCACATCACGGCACACACAAAGCTCTCTCGGTCGAGTTTCAGCGCTAATTTATTAGTACCTTCCACATACACAGTACGCATAGTAGGTACAGGTATACAAAAAAAAAAAAAAAAATAATAAGGTAAATAAATATATAGGTGAATCGGCCACAGGTTGACAAGGAAACCTGGGGTTGGTATTTTCATATACTTCTCTTTCGTTTTCCCGTTGTGTGTGTGTATGTGAGTGTATACCCTTTCCCCCTTTGCAGGAATGTCCTTTTATTCGGCGGCTCGATGGAACAATAAAATCGAGATTCGAGAAACAATAATCGAGAGACCAGCACGTCATATAAAGTGCATTGTGTCTACGCGCGCTTATGAGCAGTGTGTGTGTGTGTGTGTTGTGGGTATGGTGTACCTGCGCGTCAAAAGAACACCGCGTGCGTATACTAGAGAGTATAATAAAATAATATCATAGAATAACGATGACACAGAATATTATTGTGTTCGTGTGTATATAGGAACTGGACGACCTTGAATTTTATAGTGGAATTTTGGAAATGAAAGCGAGTAGGAAAATGTAAATGATTTTATCATTTTTAAATCACGCATGTATTTTAGTTAAAAAAGAATTCCTTTTTCTAAACAAGAAATTGTATTATATACATTGTTTTTTTATTATGTTTTAAATTGACTACCTTACTTATAATGTACATATTATATTTAAAATAGCTATACACAAAACTGAAAATATATTTAACCGGTACCAGGAACGGCAGGAACTATAATATAATAATTTGTTATCTTTGCTCCTTATTTCAAAAATTGTATAATCGAAACGTATGCCATAGGTCAAAAGAAAAAAAAATGAAAAAAAAATTATTTCATTATATTTTATTATTAATAATAATTGTAATTTGTATTTTACATACGTATGTGACGTATCGCTTATAGTTGTTTATATATTTATCTTGTTAATACAGAATTCATATTATGTAGGTATCAACTGCAGTACCTATATAATTTATACTTTAACTATATTATACTAACACAATCATTTCTAAATTATAATATAATATACACTTAATATTATGCTCTTTTTACAACTATACTGTACAGTAATTGTGGTTTAAGACTTTTACATATTATTAAGTATGTTATGAATTATTGTATGAGACAATTGGTAAACCGCGGTGACTGAGTTTGTTGCCCCCAGTAATACAAATATATTTTTACGAAATATTGTTTAAAAAATAAAAGAAAAAACTTAAAATGCATATTTTCATTTTTTTTGTCCGTTACCCGTTTTTGTATCAGGAACAAATGCCTCTCGATCCCTTACAACATGCCCCTGAACCCTTTTGTTTTACTATTATTTGAATTTAGTTGAATCATGTACTTTTATATAGGTGTAATTAATGTGGAGTATATTACAAATTATTTTTTAACTCATTAGTATTAAATTAAAAGTTTAAAATTTAAATTGTTAAAATATGATATATTTTTAACGCGACTTGACAATATTCATAAAAGTACAAACATTATATTTAATTGTAAATGTATACTTATTGTATACAATCATACATTTTAAATATAATATATATTTATATTTATTTTTTTGAAATAAAATTTTAGCATAATAATTTTAACATAATATATATTTTTTTACTTTCATGGAGCATCAGTCATCAGGTATACGGTATATCGTAAACAATTTCATAAAACCACCAATAACCAATCAATAATTTTAAATTCTATTTAGAAACTTGTAACAGTTTTAACTTTTAAAATATATGCTCTGATTGTATGTGAATTTAATTATTTTCTAAGTTTCCAGTTACTTTAATTTTTTTTTTGTGAATATTTAGATTTGAAAACATTGCTTATTTATTAGATGTTTAATAACGTACCTATTTAATTTTGGTATATAATTCTTATTTATATAAGCTACCAACGTTTTTATGTAAAATGTAAATACATTAACAAAGAGACATTGTTTAATATAACAAATTTATAACAAGGTCTTTATAATGTTTTACCATTGTATTTTTTAAAAATAATTAAACATTAATAAGGACAAATAAGTAATTACAAAAAAAAAAAAAAACGTTAATATATCTCTTATATGTATTTACACGTGTTACATTTACAATACGTAATCAAGCTTATAAAATATTTATATTGTTGGTATATTGTGAACACTTAAATTATATATTATGTTGCATAAGATATGTATAAAGTTCTGGATAAAAGAAGAAAAAAAGTTAGACATACCTATGAATATAATAGTGTAATGTCTAAGAATCATAAAATTAATAAAAAAGAAATTTAAAAAATTTAAAAACTTACGAAATAATTTTTTTTTTAATTTTATAAAGTTTCATGATTTTAGTACCTGTATCTATTATAAAATAATAAAATGTTGTAAGTGGTTCTATAGATTATTATTTAATAATAATTACGCATGATTCGTCTATAATTACTAATTAGTGTACTTTAATGTTTTAATATACAACAAATCATTACAGTAATATATAATATCACTTAATCTGTAATCCTATAATTTCGAAATGTTTTATTATAATGATATAAAATACATTTATATTGATCACATATAAACCTGATAAAGAAATATGTTTTACCTCAGTTTTAACACATAAACTATTTCAAAATTCTATATAAAAAAAAAAACAAAAAAAAAAAATGTTCAAAAAATATATATATATATATATAAAAAAAAATAGATTTTAAGTGTAAATAAAAAATTTAAAAAAACAAAAAAATTAGCATTTTTAAGTCATGCTTACCTTCAAAATAAAATATTTTTTTTTTTTTTTACTTATATTAGGATTCAGTGAAATATATGTTTATGTTATATTCATCAATTCAGCCAAATACACGAACGGTGCATATTTTCTCGACGATGTACATGTATAAAATCTATAAATATAACTTATATTATGTTTTATACATCGTAGTACATAGATATTCAATATTTTATTTCATATAACTAGTTCATATTTTAATTAATTTATGTACCTATATCAGTTCTGTGCATATTTAAATTTAATATCATTATAGTATATCCTCCACAATAAATTAATGTCGATTAAAATAATTAATTCGTTAAGTATCTATAAATTATAAGATACAAAATTTTTTCAAGGCTATTTTTTGTAGAAGGGGAGAAAAACATCTTCAAATTGTACTAAGTGATTGTTTGGCATAATTTTATTTTAAGATTATATAATTTAAAATATTTACATTATCATAATATTTCACATGTATACATTTATAATAATCTTTATATTTATTTTTTTAATAATGTTTAAAATAACAACACTGATTATAAGTTAGGTATGTAACTAATAAAATTATTAATTATAGATACGTCAAACATTAATTTAATACATATTTATTGGTATAATATAATTAATAAGTTTTATAGTAGGTATGTATAGTTAGGTACTCAGGTCCGAATTAAAGACCCTTAAGATACATGACCCATGCGTATAAAGGGCTCATAGTATTATCAAATTTAAATTATATTAAGGTCAATTTATTCTATTTTTTTGTTTAAAAATATAACATTTTAAGACAAATAAAAGTAAAAAAAAATTTAATACTATATTCGTGAAAATTGTACCTATATTATGTACCTACTTACCATAGTTTCGAATTTTATTTGTATTTACTTTATAGAATATTTGTACTTTTTATTTCTGCGGAAGATGACAATTGACAAATATTAAAAATGATAAAAAATATTCTTATTAATTATCAATAATATAGTTTTACTCCATAGACTCCATAGTAATCGAAAACAACAAAGCACCTCATTAATAGAACAGAGAGGAGAAAAAATAAACAATTTTATTTTAAAACTTTTAAATAATCGAAAGTTTTGACATTTTTATTAAATATTTAAAAAATATTAAATGGGGACAAATATAATATTTTATTAACAAATAGGATCACAGCGGCTACAGTTAATTTTTGCCTTTAGTCCCCTAGATGTCTCATCCAAGCTAGTGTTTCAATGTATAATATATATTATTGTTTATTAATTATTAATTTATAGTATTAGTACCAGGTACCTACTATAATAATATGTATAATTGTATTAAATGCAAATAGGTCACTGGATCTTATGTTATACAAAAAAAAAAAATTACTTAAGATCTAACTATAGAATGTATTAGTAGTAATCGGTTATTATTGTCTGTCTTTATTGTTCATTTAACAAAATATAAAAAGCTATGGGCAACATTAAATTTGAAAGTAATACATTATTACCTTCAGAAAACGTCTATTATGAATAAAATCAATTGAATGAATAATATATAATACATATATATATATATATATTAGATAAATTCAAAGTATTATATTTTATCTTTTAAATTATTGTTGCGGATAAAAGAAACTTTGACTTTATTTATTTTAGTATTAGTTAATACTTTTCATTAATTTTATAATTTGAAAAAAATAGATTGGTTTTATTTTCCAAAGCGTTTGAATGCTGATTAGAAGCTTGGAAATTTTAAGGGTAGACAACTAATTAGTTTTTGGTGACCAACTAAGTATAAGATAAACTTTATAGTTTATTTATATAAAAGTATATTAAAGTTATTATAATTTATTATGTGCTGGACGCGTCATAAAATACTAATATATTGTCTGCATTCATCTGCATTTCTATTTAATAATATAATATGTATCTAGGTATATATATGATATTGATATTAAAAATGTAAATATTTACTATAATATTTCTAAATATTCAGATATTTTATTAAATTAACTCTGAGATCTCGCTGCAATGCTGTATGCATCAGTTAATATTATACATATTATAAGTAAGCTAATATATTTTATTTGTTATATGCATATTATATTCAAGTAGTGTATTGGTATTCATGCAATCATCCAGGTGCAGTTTGTTCAAGGTTGATTCTATGCGTTTCTGTCACACCACCTGTCATGTAGAAAAAAATGTGTGTTATGTTATACACGTGATGTTTGAATGTCTAAATTTCTAAAAATTAATAATAGACAATAATGTCATTGTTAACTAAGTACAATTTGGTTTTTTTGTATAGACCTTTGGAAGAATAATAGTTACCAAAAATATATTTTTCTTAAAATATTCATAAGTAATATTTTTTAGTTTCTAAAAATAAAAATGCTATTCTTTAATCTGTTGATAATTTATCGTTTTATAAATAAGCTAAAATTATACCACAATCAGTAACTAAATGGTAAAAACATGGAACATCGACTCAATAATAAAACATAGAAATATATAGGTAATACATAATTTTATTTGATTTGATCTTTAGCTTACTATACTTAAATTATTAAATTTTTTTCTCCAATATAGTAAATATATATATATATATATATATTATATATATTTTATAGTTTAATATGATGAGGTATTATAACTAAAACCTTTGCTAAACGTGTTACTATAATTGTTTAATGAAGAAAACTGATCAATAAAAACTAACAAAAAACCACAAGGAATTAGGTGAAAATTTTACCTAAGTTGAGATTTTATTTAAATGACCTTATGTATTTGAATTCTATGCAGACATATTATATTGTTTCTATAATTCAGAATATTTGCAAGCGGAGAATCCATAGTTTGTTTAAAGTGCTGAATATTCTACGAAACGTTTTTCATATTTCTAGTTGTGATATTATTATGTGAAATTACCAAAATAATTTTATTAGTTGACAACTTATTCATGATATATTATAAATAAAATAAAATGTAAAGGTATATATTTGATAGATTAATTTATATGAATATCACAAGGGGATTAATCAGACACATGCATTATAATATTTTTTGTGAATGTCTTAATAGTAAACCATACTTATCCCCTTATTAATATCAAGGTAAATTTCATATTCTGAAACAGCATATATTTTTTTGAGTATTTTTTATGTATAAAAAATTTAATTCAGAAATGATTTAAAATAATGTCAAAAAAAAAATCGTAGGTTTTTAAATAATGAATAATATTTGATAAAAAATCTTGTTAATTGGAATGCATAAACTTAGCTTTATATAATATATGTACCACAATGGTTTTCATACAATAACATGTATCTAGCTTCATAAATGATTAGTTGATTTCTCTATTAATCAATTAATATTTAAATCAATAAATTGATTATTTCTTACTTAAATTAAAAATTCTAATATAGGTATGAGGAATCGTTTTACATAAAGAACAATGCATTATGTCAGTGCTAAAGATTCATAATTATTGTTTAACATCTCATGTGGTACTTATATCACTGATCGAAACATAATACATAAAGGTAAAAAAGTTATTGTTAGAAAATTTTGCTGTTTTTAGTCATAATTATAACATTTCAAAACAATACAAACTTGTTTAAGTGATATTCCCTACACACTTGTATCTCCAATGGCTACGAAGGGAATTCGAGGAAAACTATTGAAACAAATATGGTAGAACAATAATTTATAATTTCTTCAGATTATACCTACATTTCTTAGAAACAATAAAAGATTTTAACTTTGAAAAGTTTATATATTATTCTAGTGATGTATGTAGTATACAATATTAAAAAAGTATAAATGACTGGCCATCGTGAAAATAGGTGTGAATAGGATCCCAATCGAAATCCTATTTTTAATAATGAATCTGCTTTAAAAGTTATGTTATTTATTTTATTAATTAACTAATATTATGTATTATTCATAATTTTTTGATATTTTTATTGTTTTTAAATATTTAAACTGTAGGAATAGATTAGGTAGGTAGTCATTTTTGGGGCATATTAATAATATTTATAGACAATTTAAATTACAATAACGTCACTTTTTAAAATTTATATTTACATTACATAATTTATAATGAACATTTTACTTTGACTTTGTTTTTATGTCTACGCATTTTATTAGTCTTCAGAGGTCATAAGAGGAATTATTCAATTATTACAGACAAATAATATATAGTAATATTTTCCTTTTACGATTTGGTTTTCTTTAAATAATAGTATAATGTATGATGTAAATTGTATTTGATTTATGATTCTACTTAATGTCATATTTGGGAAATACAATAATGACATTTAATTTTTAATCGAATTCATTGATTAAGATTTACTATTTGATAAGCCATAAGTAATGAGGTCAGTGAAGAACAGGTTTTTTCGAATAAACTCGACTTAAATATTAAAGGGAAACGTACAGATTGACCTTCTTATTGTGTAATACTATATTATAGGTAATTGATTCGTGTATCAGGTCTCAATATACAGTTTATCGAACTCCGTAATAATAATAAAAAAAATCAACAAAGTTCAAAAAACTTTTGAATGATAGTTTAACATAGTTTATAAATATAATAAGTACATCTAATTTCTACAACTAAATTTAGATACTTTAAATTGTTGTACTTATAAATTCTAATTTATTTTATTTAAAAATATTCAACGTATTTTGATTGTTCTTAAGTACATCAAACTTTATAGTGGAAGCACACTATACATCATCAACAATTCATTATACCATTTAAAATTATGCTAGATTCAGTGATAATACATGAATAAAAAACTGAATAATCTAATCCTAAAATATACGTGTTAAAAGTTGGATAGTTATAATATGATAGTTTTTACCACAAAATATAGCTGTATAGGTATATGCAATGTTAACTTAATAAAATGTTACAATAGTGCTAATAAGTATTAGTTACTAGTTATTATTTATTATTATTAATATGAGCAGGTAGTTATTAACAAAAAGAACATTTTAAAATATTTAAATACTCAATAGGTACTGAAAATTGAAATACATTTACATAAATTACAAAAATCGACGTCATCATTAGGTTTTAAAATGTACAATGAACCCGGTAATAGAAACTTAAATTGATAACTGATTAAGTTATAACCATTAATGATAATGTATCCACCTAAGTCGGGTAATTCCGAACTTTCAAAGTTGATAAACCATTTAATACTTATGTTTGAAAGTGTACTATTCACATACTAATCATTTATTCATATCATATCCTAATATAATACAAATTAATATATTTCATAATTTTATTAAAAAATTTCAAACTCAGAACCATATAATTAATATTATAGAATCTATAGCTAATAATCATCTATTAACAGTGATACATTATAAGATATACTCGTATTTTATACATATTATGTGCAATTTTTATATTGATATTCACATAAGGAAAACAGCCATATATACTTGTTTATACATTGTTTCAGACACAGTATATTTTATTAAATTCTTCGAATTTTTGTGTGGGATTAAAAACATATCCGTATAAAAAATTTACATTTAAATGTTATAAATGTATTTATTTTTAATAAAAAAAAAATAGATCTTTGCAGTTATACATACGTATCTATAATCTATATATATTTAATAATTTAAAACATATTTTTTTCTGTAATAATATTTTAAAACGAATAAAAATAATTAAATTCAACTATTTATGTACTACCTTTAAGTTAAATCAATAATAATGACCTTTTACATTTTACAATATAAAAAAAAAAACTAAAAGTAAATGACATAGTCCTTTTATCAAAGGATATTTGTTAATTTAAATCGAATAATTGTTAAACTCAAATTTTTTTTTTTTAGATTGAAATGTGTGCATTTTAGACACAACGGTATCAAACACATATACATTATAATTACATTGAACTAATAATTATAATAATTCCAACCTTATACAAATTATCCATAATCTAAAAAATACATATATTAATGACAAAATTAAAACGATTTATTATATAATATTTTTATGACATATATTATCATAAATAAAAAATCGAGATGAGTATTCCTACTTTAATGGAGGTCAGTGATCCGTGACATTTCCAAATCGTAACATCGTACTCACCAGTAGTGCGAGTTTATGGGGTGCACACAACTATATTTTTTATTCTGGTATATCCTAGTGCACGTTTAATAACAAAAACGGATGTTAAGTCCCTAGTTCTTTAAGCCTGTAGAATATTTTAAACCTGCCTTTGAATTAATATCAAATATTTACGTTATATCGCTTGTAGATAGAAATCATATGAAGAATATAAGTTCATATATGTACTAATTTTAATTACACATTATATAATATTTCATTGTGTACTTCTATAATTATAGTATTATTTAAAATAGTATAATGTCGTTTAACATGTACTAAAAATAGATTAAGTATATATCTATAGTCTATATCTCATTTTTTATACCTATAATCTACATATATTTCGTTTTTTAAATATTGAACATTTTAAATAATAGATTAGCAAAACCAATATTAACAACGCCGAATAACTATACTACATCGATAAAACAATATTAAACAATAAAATACTTATTTGTAATAAATAATTTTCTATGTCAGCAAATTAAATCAAATTGGTTCCTAAAAACAAGAAAAAATGTATATTACAATACGTACCTACACTTGCTCTTTTTGTTATATGTTTACCTTATTTTTCAGGAACTTTAATTATTATTATTAAGTATTTATACTTTTGAATGATAAATTATAGTTTATAGACAATAGTAGTGGCATCAAAATAGTTTGTGACTAATAATGTAATCAAATTAAAATACGATTTTAATTTCGGTAATGGTAAATAAATAGAGATCAGTAAATAATTTTATAGTTTATATCTCAACGAAACTCATTACTCAAAACAAATCTGAACGGTAATATAAATATAATAAATGTCACATTTTTGAAACCACTATTATTCGAAAATAGCTCAAAATACATTGATATGGAACATGAAGAGTTTTTAAATCAAAAAATAATATGCATCAATAAACACCTCGTTTTCTCCGCACAAATTATTGTTGCGTAACAAAACATTTTGTTGTAGATGTTTTATCGGTGTTAATGGAAAACCTGCTCTGTACATAATATACACTTCCCTTCTGGTTTGACGGCAAACATTGGGGCCTCTTTTTAGGAGAGAAACATCTGGACCCTTCCGGTGTATATGTGCTTGTGTGTGTATGACAAAAGACTCAAGGATACAGTGGGTCGGAAGAGGCGGTGCCCCCCTTAGCCTGGCCACGACGAACGGAAGAAGGAAAGTCGTGGAGAAGTCCCGCGATTCCCTTTCTGCATCACAATGAGAAATATATAATAATCGTATAAAGAGATTTAACAGTGTACTGCCCTTTTTTACGAGGAACAATCAAACAGCTGCCGCGCGCTCTTCGGCTTATTTAAATTCTGACGCTACTTGACTGATCCAGATCACTGAAGATTTGCATACACCTATCGCACTAGACAAATTACACAGCGTGCTGACGACCATGGGGCACTAGATATTTTTAGGTGTAACTCGAGTAGGTAACAGTTTTCATATAATAAATTCGATTCTATTATGTATGTGAAATATATCAATAAGACAACAAGTTGGGTAGATAGTTTAATAGGTATTTTATTGTTCAATAAGTATATAATATACTTTATTATAATTTCCGATTTATTTGACAGTAAAACTCAAAATATATTTTTTGTATGTCTACAGTAGCCTTAAATTATGTTCAGCCAGAGTAAAAATTATGCACTCGATAAATATGTTAGACATAGATCTATATTTTATTTATGTAAAATTCAAATGATCTATTATACAATCTAGATGAATACGTTATATTTTATGTGGCCTTAGTATAGGTAATGATTATTCTATACTATCGTTATTTGTTTTTCATATTTACTTATCGGGTTTTCAAAAAAAAAAAAAAAA
Organism: Aphis craccivora; assembly: GCA_009835225.1. NCBI lineage: Eukaryota > Metazoa > Arthropoda > Insecta > Hemiptera > Aphididae > Aphis > Aphis craccivora. The sequence continues at coordinate 28,896 of VUJU01000661.1, read as the reverse complement.
ACTATACGCCGTAATAAAATATGTCTGTAGATATATTCATTCTTTTTTAAGACCAAATTCAAGAATCATTAAGAAATAATACTATGTCAATAGTGAATAAATAACACTATAAAGTACAAATTCCTAAATGATATAATGAAATGCTTTTTTTACGTAAACATTTTCTCCTACTTAAACATAATATAAACTTAAATGGAATTTATTTTATTTACAATTATACGAACGTAAACCTACTATTAAAAGAAAAAAATAACATTTCAAAAAGTTCCTTAACACGTGAACCAATACATTTTTAATCTTAATTATTAGATCATTTTACACCTGTCGATAAATTAGATCTGTCTTGTATGGGGTTTGATATGATTTAGTCATTGTCTGCGGTCATCAAACGGATCATTTCACGGTTAAAAAAAACATTAGCATAGGCATGGTTTCGAAAATATTAAATTTGACGATAACACCCAAAAAAAAAGACGATCGCCGTTCGGCAAATTCAAAATCTCGTTCCTATATTCCGTACACCATACGCCTAGACTATGTCATGCATAACTATGTTTATATTGTATATAATAAACATTATGCATAGAGAGAAAAGATTATAGATAGTTCGGTACTCTATATTCTATAAATACATAAGGTATTACCGATTATGTTCACGGATTTTTTGTTTTCCAGGCCACGAGCTACGGACTGGAAGACTGCAGCAGTGCGCCTATATATATATATATAATATTATTGTTATGTACCTATAGACAAGTATTATATAGTGTTATACTTAACATTTATTATTCGGTTCACCGGTAATTGGCGGAATAACAAAATATTGGAACGCGCGATAGCTGCCGTCGCTTTGCTCCAGTGGCCCCGAGTATTACGACACACACGCTCGTGTGTATATAATATATACACGAGATTCGCCGTACCATGACCAATGCGTATATATAATAACAATAATTCGCCGCACCGGAGCCCGAGAACGGCAAGAACTACCGTACAGATAGTAGGTATATTAACACAAAATGACCGTACAATATCACCGCGGTGTAGGTACCTATACATAATACTCGTATGTATATATGGATAGGTATGCGTATTTTGTGTATTATGCCGCCAGGACTGCGGCGTGTTCCACACGACGTGTGTATTAGACGAATTGAACGGTTTTCGGTTCGGAATATTCAGTAATGGGTTTTATGCACACTGTGATATGCGTTTTCCTCTAAGAAACGGGACGAGAAATTAGCGTGCCATTATAATCGCGTACACTGCAGCAGTAGTTGTACATGCCTTGTCAGTCGTCGTCTATGTGGGAGGCAGGGGGGCTAAATATAATTGCTCCTGCGGGTGACAAATTTTTCGTATCTGTGTCATATCGATGAAAGCTGCACCGTTACAGGATTCTGCGGTATAAGTATAAAATCGTCTTAATATATATATCTAAAGATAGCATTGGTTGTGTGTTCGATCGAATAGCGACTACAGGTCGGGCGTCATAACCCATACGACAACGATGTGCACGGTTTACGCGCGTTACTCGAACGTATACGCGTGACGAACTTACTGGATATCGGGCCGCGTGCAAACGAATATAGCGTGTTCAGAAAAATTTGATTCACAGGATCGTCACACAGGACGAGGTTTTAGTAAGGAAATGCGCGCCCACCCGGTCGTAGGCGTACCTTCGCGGTGCGAACACGGACCGACTTGGCGGAATAAAAGTGAAAGTGAGTCTTTCGTCTTGCACGCACGCGGCTAACCTAGATTTCACTTTCATCGAGCATGACCCACATTCCTGTCGCCTGAGAGCGTGTGATCGAGCATGAACGACACTAAGAAGCGCGTATTATTATATACCCGCTCCCGAATTTACGCTGCCCTAGCTCATAGCTGTTACGTTGACGGTTGACCACGCTAGTTTTGCTATACGGTGGTTATATAACTTTATTCCATTACACTCGATTACAGACTCCCTCGGAGAGTACACGTCGGTTCGGTTTTTGGTGGCACATTGTCATGGTCAATTTGTCTTTTAAACGCATCCAATCCGGCGATATCAACGCGAAGTCAAACAAACACGATAGAAAATAGAATGCATAATGTCATTGTGGCATAAGTAGGTACATTGAGAGATTTAAATCGCTAGCGACATTTTTTGTTTGACGATTTCAATACACGATAAACATTATAATTTTGTATAACAATGTTATCCGTTGTCAACAACAATGGAATGAAAATTATTGTCCGTATATCATATTATATAGTGTTTACAATTTATGCCTACATATGTCCTATATGCGTTATTATATAAGTTCAAAACGAATAAGACATTGAAACTATTATATATTTATCGTCTCGTTATTATGATTTAATATGATTAGGTATATCGTATAATGCAGTACCTATGCACTATAACTTATAAGTATATTGTGCAGCATAATATTGCATATTATATACCTGCTGTACGGTTGTACGATAAACGATTGCAATGAACCAAAAATGTACGTTTACAAGATTTTGTACACACAACTAATAATATTTTTAGTAAATTATATAATACCTATTTATAAAATAAGTATGATACAAGGAAGCAACTGAAAATTTTGTCTACAATTTGCTAGTCTGTACATATAAAATTATGATTTATACAACCCAAACTACCTATATAATATAAATATTATAATAATTAGCAATATTGTATTAATCTTAAAAATATTTTAATCATACAAAAAAAAAAAAATACAATTGAGATTAGGGTATATTTATTTATCTAGAATAATTTTAATGTTATTTTACTAGTAGATTTATAAATAGCTTCTTAGAATGTATTACAATCGCCTATCAGTATATAAAGCTCAAATCACTATAAATTTAACTCTCCGAAACGAGTTCACCTAACCTTTGATTTAATTTTCCAAACATTTATTATTCCCCATTAATTTCATATTATTTACCAAATAACTGAAGATACTTCCAAAAAGCACGTGCCATTATGTGTACAGACTGTTCAGTAATAAATACAAATAATTCTAATGGATGTTATTTGATTGTTAAACGATAATTATATATTTTAATTTTAGTTACTCATATTATATAAGTACAATAAACTTTATACTTTTTTAAATTATTTAAAATACACGGTAAAATGTGATATAATATAAATTGGTGATTTGTAAATAGTAAAAAAGTATAAATGTTTAGTACCTATATTAACAAATTTCTAAACTATACATTTTAAATGTTGTATATATACATACCTACCCATAGTTAATGTATTTTTATAACATTAATATAAATCCATATGGAAAGCTTTAAAAACTATACCTACTTTATATTGAATAAACTTAAACACTTTTAGCACATTAGAATACAAGTAACTAGTAAGTATAAAGAAGACACCTTTTACAAATGATCAAAAACGAACTTTTTATTTCAAATTAATCTTCATTACTGACACTTATTATTTTATTAAACAATTTATGGCCACCCTTTATATTTATAATATCCGTCCTTACTCACTAAAACGGCACTTGAAGGCAAAGGCTAACGTGATTCATTAAATATAAATGAATAAATAATTAAATCTGGTATTACCAATAGAAAATTTCTTGGTTATGCATGCCGTCACATATTTTACAACTTATAATAATAATTATTAATTATTTCTATTTTACCACATTTTTGAACAAATTGTTTTGTTTAACATTTTAATAAAGATAATAATAAATCGCCAAATCAAGAAGTCATTCAGCTGTATAGTACGATTTTGAGTACATCTAGGTATATGATTTTTAAGTATGTCACTGTAATGGATGAGTTAAATTTTAATTCAACGATAAATTATTGCGTAATGCGTATAAAAAATAACTTTAAGTGAAAACACTATTTCAATATAAGTATTTTTTAAATTAACTAGGTACCTATATATTGTAACTGTAATAGAAATACAAAGTTAAACTTATAATTAACCATTAATATTTATAAATAACAATTAATAATTATACCATTGCATAATAATATAATTATAACTAAAATATAATTTAAAGTTAAAATATTTTAAAAATGTTTTTACTAATAACAATAATATACATAATCATTAATCATGAAAAGTTTCAATTGCAAAGAAATAACTAAAATCTATCACTAAATACGTTTATTTATAATGACGAGATTTTTATTCATTGTTCTGCTATGAATATAAAATATGGTTATTTAATGAATTGTATAAGTTTTAGATAGCAACAAGTCTAATAAAAATATTTTAGTGAAAGTACTACAATAGGCAAATTATAATATGATCAATTATTTTGTAGGTATGTTTATTTAAGTATAATATACTATATTATCTATTATTTACTATACACTATCTATTAGTATAGATACATGATAATTTAAAGTTATAAATAAGTAATAATAGTTTTGTTATAAAACATAAATGTTGACTTATACGTGACTTAAAGTGATATAAGTAGTAGGTACAATAAAATATGCCTCGATGATGAATAATGCTCATGAATTATTTAAAAGCCAGAAGAAATGTAATTCATAATCACATGGATATTTTTCCTTTAAAAATATATATATGTTTACTTTACTTGTTTACTCAAAATATGAACTCATGAATGTGTAAGTATATAATCCAAGAAGGAATATTACGTTATTATTATAAACTGAAATATGTTAATACACGTTTTAAATTAAATTTTATAAATAACATTATTATTGTTTTGATTGTTAATTCTTTATTTTAGTCGTTTAATGAAAACAAAAAATTATATAATAAATAGTATGTTATATTACAGTTATATTTAATAAATATTAGCAAAGGACAGGTATATGATGTATTTAATAAAATGTATTCAAATCAAAATATGGTGCATCGCTATATTTTTGTTATAAATACATTATGAGAGCTTTAATCTTAGAATTTTACACATATTTAAGTTATTTCATATTCTGTATAATATCCTTACACATAATTTAAATTTTTAGTCATAAATATTAAGTGAATAACATAAAATCGTTATAATACTTATGAAATATAATATATATGATATAATAATTATAATAATGAAGAAAATGTGAAGGGCAGCGATGTGGGATTCTAAGTGAATCATGAAATATATAAGTTTAACGACATTGTTTGCCGTTTTTATTTTATTGAAAAAAATATAGTATATTTTTTAGTCAGTGAAAAAGTTCCAATAGGTTTAAGTAAACTCTATCTTTTTAGAAATTAATTAAGTTAAATTCAGTTTTATTCAAATCGCCTTTCAGGTGTTATCATTGAAATATACTGTACAGAGGTTAACAAAACAAAATGATTATCTATTTAACACTAGATTTTTATTTCTTGTCTGATTTATTTTAAAATTGTTAATTGTAAACAAATTATGAAAAAAATATAATATATAAATAACAGTTACCTACCTAAATCTATAAAATACAGCAATAATTTACACATACGAATATATTCAAAGAATACCTGTCATTTGATACTATCTAAAAATTACTTTTACTCTTATCTGCATTACAACTAGCAGAAACTCGTACCTAGTGCATTTAATTTCCTTAAATTCAATATTATAAATAATATTATTCAAAAAAGCAGGTAACGTTTTAAATTAAAAAATACATTTTGAAAAAAGCCATGTTTCTTACATAATCTTGATTTAAACGTTTGATAAAATATTAAGATTTTTTTATAGTATACAATATATCTACATAATATTATAATGTATATTATATGTGAGTAAAAGTGTATAATGATATGTTTTATTTATAATATGATTCCGTGTCACTACTTACGGTGATTTAATTTTTAGATACAAATTTTATGATATTTTATTTAACTAAAATACTAATGATATATTTATTTAAAATTGTATTATATGTATAATATAAAAAAAGATCTTATTCATATTTTTTATACATTTACTGTAATAATTATAATGTTAAATTTCTATTGTAAAAATGTAATATGAAAAAAAAATCAGTTTACATTGTTCAACAAACCATATAAATATAACTTGATATTAACTTATGAACTATATAAAAATATTTATTAAAACATTAAATATTAGCATTTAGTTTTCTTTTATAGGAAGTTTTTTTCGCAATGGTTATAAATATAATTTATTAGCTATAAATAAAAACTCCAATTATATTTTTGATTTGAATGAAAATAATACATTTTTATAATATTGATAGAGCGAAATATTTTAAAAAACCACATGTTAACGTACATTTTTTTTTTTTAATTGAAAATATTTTTTACGAACATAATAAGATTTGATTTGATTATAAGTACTTGACTGACTAAGGTGTTTTTTTTTAAAAAAAAAATAGTTATAATTTTGAATGAATTATTTCAACTTTATATAAAATATAAATAGCAAAATATGCATTTATCAATATTAAAAATCAAGGATCAACACTAAATTTTATAATGACTAGACAGAACATGATATTTTTGGTGATCATTAATTGATTTAACACATATTCTGGTTCTAATCGGTCTAAAAAATTGCTAAAATTAATTCAATTTAAAAACAATATATTTTTCATTATTCAATTAAAATGTTTATAATTTAAACTAATGTTTAGCAGAACGATGATAAATTTTTATTTTTATTTTTTGTACTATATGATATTCATATTTATTATTAATTGATGAACACTAATTATAGATTTAATTTCTAAAAAGTAATTAAAGTTTTTGGAACATAAAGAGTTGTTATTTCAGAGATCTCTAAAGTCTGAATACAGCCCATCAATGAATTATTGATGTACAGTACCTACCCAATATTTCGGCATAAAAGAAAGATACTCAGCACTTTTAAAATTAATTTTTATTAAATTTATACTTTAGTATTACATCATTGGTAATTGTTAAGGGTAAGATTTTCATGATTTTACATATTTGTTACTAGTATAGGTATGAAGTTAAATGGGATCGCGAGTATGATATATTTATGATTCATGAAACTAAGAATTTATAGAAAAAAATAAAATAGTATATTTTAGTATTTAAATAACTTTTAAATAATTTTAGCAGATACCAATAGAAAAATGAAAAGTGGTAAATATAATAATACTACTATAAAACAAAAAAAACTAGGGAATATACAAAATTTTGAAAATTATTAGATTATTTATATATAAATAATATTAAATAAATTAATAATTAAATTAAAAATATATTATAATCATATTTTACATCCTAAGAAAGGTATCATTTATCAGTTATCAGTATTGTTAAGTTTAAAATGCTTTATGTTATTATTTCATTTAAAAATTACAACAAATTATTATAAGTCTGATATAAACAAATACCTACATACAAAAAACATTTTTATTCACAATATCATTATCAGAAATATTTATAGTTAAAAAAAACATTTTAAATGTTTGATAATGTTGACAAATTTCAATTGGATCATCAATTACCCCCCTTAAAAGCACGCCTTCACGTGTCCAGTGGGCACACGTGCGTCCGCGGGCCGACCCGGGGCCACGTGTGTTGGAGGACGTCAACCCGAGCCCAACAGGTAGATACGTATACATAGGTAAACAGGCGCGGTGGCCGCCATTAATCTAAATCCTTAAAGTACGTGTATATTGTGTATATATATACTATAGAATATAGATAGAGAAAATAAAACTGAATACAACGCACTGGAATACATACAACTCATCCGTTTATTTAGGGGGGAGGGGTATAATCTATACAGCTTATTTACTCCTATATAGCCGCCTAACCGAGAACGAGCAAACGAGCTGCGTCGATTTTTTGACTTCTGGAATCCTGGAACTAGTATGTTTCGAAGGTCAACCACATGTTTTTTTACGTATTACAGATGGGCTTTTATTAGGATAAAAGGTTTTTACACACGACCATAATATAATGGCAGAATAGAAATTAATATACATATAATGTATAATATGAAAATCCAAAATACTTGATAATCAAACAACTATTTTTATAGGTAAAAACTATATTCGACATAATTAGATGACGCACTCGAGTTAATGGAAAATTTTAATGAACAATAGATTAATAAACACGATAAATAATAATAATAAAAAAAAAAAACAAAAGTAATAGAAGTTACTTTTACTTAAAGTACGTCAATAAATGTATAGGTACATACGTCGTGTGGTAGATACTTATCAAATTAAAATTATTATAAAAATGAAATAGAATATTCTTTATGTAAACAATAAATTTATCTTAGTTGTCAAAGTTTAAACAGTCTTATACATTTTAGAGTTAAATGTAAATAACTAATTTTTTTTTTTTAATTTTATTACTCAATAATTGTTATTTGATTATATTCTTTAAACATATCAATTTGTTATACTACATTTTTAAAACTAACAATTTATTGACACATCCAATGGTTATTAAATTTTTATTTTTTATTAAATTTATGAATTTATAAAATGATTTGTACAACTTCGAAATTAACTTTATTTTTATTTAAAATAAAAATTATAAAACTAGTATATTAAAATTAATTATGTATTTTATATCTTTAATAAGAAATAATATATGAAATAAAAACATTAAAAACTAATAAATAACTTTTTATAATAATTAAATAATATTATGGAATATGAACCAACAGGGTATATAATATATATTATTATTATTATATACATAAATATTTAGTTTATTTATAACCAATTCTTTAATTGACTATTTTCTGATACTTAATCACTTAGGAAATATTTAGTTACGTTTTATTAAATTCTGAGCAGTGCAATATACAACTTTTTTTACTCTCGGAAAACACGTTTATTAAAAGAGTGAAAGTGATTGAAAAATTAAGTCTCATATATCTATTGGAAAATGAATACAAATGATACCACAGTAAGGTCATTCATGTACATATTCTCTTAATTTTTAAAAAAATTTCTGAAAATATTGAAAACCCATTATAATATTTTAATATTTAAGTTTTCATTTTGATACTATTCTTATATTGATTTCAATAAATTATTTAAATAACGCAATATCAACAATAATATTATATTATTTTCATTATAGTAAAAAAAATATATATATATTAAATTTACCTTAGTCAAATATTTACTACTGAATCACTGATAACTAATTATTTTATAATTTATATTGATAAATATATTTAATATATTATGTAGATCGACACTTACTCTACTAGTAATTTATGTTTAAATTCGAAAACATTTTTATGATTTTATTTTGTATTATTAAACTATTATCCAAGTTAAAAAAGTTGGGTTTTTACTTTTTTGAATATTATTAATTGTATGTAATAAGTAATACCATTACAATTTTAGGCAATGTACTCTGCGAAATATACTTTATACACGAAAAACAATTTATAAATATAATTTTATATAAATCTCAATTTTTTCTTAAACATTAAAGTTTGTAAATTAAATAATACTTACTTTAAAAGTAAATTATAAAATATATAAACAAATTTAATTGATTATTCAATATTAATATATTAACATATTATATTTATGTATGTATAATATAAGTGTATAAGTAGTATTATACGTTTATATTCAAGCTATTGAATGCACTTATTCTACATAAGGGTGACTATACATCTCGTTTAAAACATTAAAACAGGATTGTCCAGCCCTTTTTTTGAAAACATGTCCACTTGTACCCGCAAATTTCGAACGGGACACTCTTTGTCTCGTTTTTAAAATGCAGCCCATTTTTAATCCTGATATCTCAATATAATTATAGATAATAATTATATAGATAGGTTCATGTAAATTCCACCGGTACTTTTTTATTACATTAAAAAAAATCTTAATACCTAAATATCATCGATTTTTTATTTTTGCTTTTACCTAAAATTAATATATAATATACTTTATATAAGTACTGATTTTTCTGTAATATATTATATTATAATCTATGAATCGTGTAAGTTTCAATTTTTCTGGTTTTCCATCTTTAAAGCCTAAAAATATTAATCCAATAAAGCAAATTCTAAGTCAATCATATACCTATTTTTTTCTTGTTTTATAATAGTTCATCAAACCAAATCTTTAAATTGCTCTCCACCAACTTTGAATTACATAAAACCTACAACCTATCATTTGGCAAAATGTAATCGAATGTGTTGTGTATTTTTTTTAAACCAATAACAATATGTTTTGGTTGAAAAATAAAATCATAGAATGAATATTTTTCTTTCATTATTTTAAAAATTTCTTTATAAGAAGATAAATGTTTGTCCTTTAAATATGTAAAATCACAAAGAAACGTAATGGAATTTAAATACCTATGTATAGTAAAAAGCTACAAAAAAGTATTTTATTCAATACGTAAATTTTCTATCAATGTTAAGTATTTCTGCTTTATATATAGCTTCAAAGTCTATTTTACAATAGCATATTATAATACGCTTTTCTTTACTATTATATTGAACAACATTTTAGTTTCTACTTGTCAATTATCATATTCGGGTTTCATTAAAAAAATTATAAACGTCAAAGAAGCTAAGATATTTTTGCCATTGCTTATAATCTCTAGCATTATATAAATTTATTTTGGCATAAATAACATAATTAACCTGTACTTGATTATTATTTCATTCAATTAATTTTGATCCAATCTACTTTAGTTTAATAATTTTTTTAACACTTCAAAATTATCTTTTCTTACATCCCGTTTTGCTTCAGTTTGGCTAAGTCTATTTTTGGTTAATACATCGTGGTTATGTTGTATTTGTTGGAATGCAATTGATTAATTATTTCCAGGATTAATTGTTTTTAAAACTATGAAACATTTTTTGTTTTCATACCACTATTTTTTTTCGCTGGATTTTAAGGTTGTTAAAATTTTGTTTGTAATACTTAAAGTTATTTAAACAAATCAAAACTTTACCACGTTCTCTGACTATTTCGGTTAATGTATCTACTCATCTTGATGTCAAGTGAAAAACTAATGTGTGCTTAATGTAGTTCAATATTTTATCGAATACATTCGTGTTATGACATTTATTAGACGTTTTAAATATCATTTAGATAAGACAGTCAATAATTAATATGATCTATACTAAAAATAGTTATAATCTGTGAAATTTACAAACAGTATAATAAATTAAAATATGTGCCCGTTTTACAGTTCAATAATACGTAGCAGTGGAATTTACATTTTTTTTCAAGTAAAAACAAAAGTATCGCTGGAAATTACATGTTATAAATTCAAACCCAAAATCGACCAAATGTAAACACCTACACGAATAACCTTTTTATTTGTAAATAAAAGATACTGTAATCTCCTACACGCCACACGGATCTTTTTATCTGTACAAAATCGGATAATATTCTACACTCAAATATTTTACAAAAGTACATGATTTTGGAATTGAAAAGCTCAAAAAGCTAAAAATGTTCCAAATAGAATAGAATAAATAAAAAAAAAATATTTTTTTAGATAAAATACCAACACTATTGAATAGAACGGATTTATGCGGTGTGTATTATAATGATTTTCAAACATACGTGAAATTTCAACAATCTCTTCCTTTTTTCCAAAAATGTAGAATTCTTATCACGTCCTTATATCAGTACTTATAGTACAACATTTTTTAATTTTTAATGTTAGGTCAATGAAAGTATGATATTGAATATTGACAAACATCGATAAAGGATGATAATTTAATCCGTATCGGCAATTATCGAATGACTATTGATGTTTATTTCTGATATCGTAGTCCTTTTGTAACTGACTCGTGATTAAGTATATTATTGTTTAGTCAAATATTCTTGAGTGAGTTTAGTAATAAATGTTTAGAATTAGATTTTTTTGTAAAAGTTGTTTAATGGTTTATTAAGAGGACTCTATACCCGCATGTGATGGCTCTATCTTATACATGCGAAACATAGTTAAAAACTGTTTTGCGTGGGATGACTTTACTCCCTTAATATTTATATCAAAATTATAAATCGCATTGGGAAGAACTTTACCTATATGGCTGTGTCGTAGGTCCCATCTAGTTAAGTAAAAATGAATCATCAATCTTGTTATTTATTAATTATCTATTTAAAAAAAAGGTACTATAGGTAATATTTCTGTATGTTTTTAGAGATTTTTAATTCAAAATGTTATTACGCAACCAGTGTGGGGAGTTCTTATTACAATTTTCAATAGATGAACGGATACATGTTGACATGTTGTATAGGTACAGACATTTGAAAGTGAGTGAGTCATTGAATTAGAAACAGTTTAGATTTATCATAACATTCATAACAAATATGGCTAAGGCTTCCTTCTCAATACATAATTCGTGTGTATTTAATAATAGTTTTCGATCAAATAATATCTAAATCTTTTAGACATTTATCACGTTTTTAGCGTAGTATAAAATTCGTTTTTTTATATATGCGAAGGAAAAGTTAAACCTTGAAGTCAATTTTAAAATAATGGGAAAAATCCCAAAACAATTACTAGAAAATATTAAAACTTTAATATATTCACTATGTATACAGCAGTAGATTAATATCGACTTTGTTCATCTGTTGTAATTTAAAAGAAATAACCATTGTATTATAAATATTTGGCATTTTTATAAATTGTTTATAATAGTATGTTCTAAACAAGATATAATTTTTACATTTATTTTATTTTATTTTATTTTATTTTTTTGAAATATTTATAGACATTTAAAAATTTTAATTTTTTTTTCTAAATTTATAAGCTTAAATTTTTCATACATTGTTCCTTTAAGTTTTTATATGAAAAATATCGGAAAATACCTACATAGTTTTCAATAAGAGTTTCAAGAACACAGTTTTTGAATTCCGTAAAAACACGATATTCATAAATTCAAAGTTAAGGCACCATTATTTTACTAAAATAAGAAAGTGGTACCAATCAAAGAAAATATTTATGTAAAAATATTATAGCCCTAAACTTATAAAACAAGATTCCATTTCAAACAATTATCGAATTAATTTTTTTTTATATAATTATTATTATTATTACTTTTATCTATGTATTATTATATCTTATTCCTCGCTGATATCTGTTCGATTATATTAATTCAATGTGTTTCTACTCGTTATACGTATCATTATTGTGTCCGCTGACGCATATATAAATAAATTGCTTAAACGTACAGAATAATTAAATTTTAATATATATATATATAATTAAGCTTATACAGTCCACAAAAAAAAAAAGATAAAACTGACGGCAACAATAATAATAATTATGTGTTTAAGTATACCATAAAAGGAGTTATTATTATAAATTAATAATTATTTATAATGTATAATACTATCTGCAAAAATGGATGCAAGTATAAAATACAGCGCTATATATCGGTGTAAGTCTCTTGGTTTATGTACTTTAGGAGATTCGATGTCTGTGCATCTCGATTTGTAAAATTAATTCCACCGAGACGGCAATTCGTTTGTATCGGGTATAGCAATCAGTATATTTATTTTTTAAATATGGTTCAAGTTATAGGTATTCTAAACTGCCTAAACATTCCTAAGAAGAACAATTTCCGAAATGTTGTATTCTTTAGTTTTTGAATCTATGAACATTTTATGAATAGTATGCAGACCAATATATATAACCCTATGCATTATATACCTAATCAAAAAAATATTCTATTTACTGTGTGTAAAAACGAAATTAATGTGTGAGCTTTAGGTACCCAATAGCAACCTGTAGAACCATAGGGATTCAGAAACGATGCTATAAACACTCCCGAGTTTCAAGAAATAGTATACAAAAATTGGTGTCAAACCTAATCCAATCTTAGTTTACAAGTCTATAAATTTCATTTAAACGCACATTCATATATATATATATATATAAATAGATGTATAAAATGTACTTACCTACATACTTAGAGTTAATAATCATAATTCAAAATTCACGACAGTCATTGAATTAATAAAAGTAATGTATGTAATATGTATTATGTATAAGTTTAATTATAATAATTTAATTTTGTACCGTTCAACATACTTTTAATAATTTATTTCGCATGAGATAGTTGATCATGAGTTTTATTCTCACGATAGCATAAGAGTAGGTACTAAAAAATCTTATGTAACTTGAGTATAAAAATTTGGCTGTAATATCCTACTATTTCTACCAACTTACTATAGTAGTCACCAGTACAGTATGAGTGATATAATCAAAAATAAGTATTATGCTTAAACCTTCCTTAAAAAACCTTAGAATAATATAAAATACACAATGTTTTATTTTATTTTTCAAATGGGTTAAGTACTTAAACATTCTTTAATTATATTGAAACTGTTTATCATTATTTTTAAATTTAAATACTATATTAATATTATCACATTTAATAAATTATCTAGTTTATTGTTATTATACGATATTTATGTCACGTTCAATGTTTGATTTTAGTTCGTCAACTTGATTATCATCGTCACATCAAAAAATTATATTATTTAACAATGGATAACTAACCGCAAAATCACGATTTATTATTATTATTATTATTATCAACAAACAATATACTCACTATATGGATATTTTCAGGTTTGGCTATTACATGATCACCCACTGCCCACTTTCCCTAACCTCATTCGATGCCTGATTGGTTGATAGCCAGTATACGGACGTGAACGAAAATATTATTACATTACCTACTCATTTATACCGGTACCCGTAATTTTATTACAATGATAATATTATGTTATGATGTTATGTTTAATATTTTTGATAAAAATGTATTATTTTTTTTTTCAAATACTTTATTATAGTTATCAATTTAAAGTCACAATGTAAAAATATATTACTTATAAACTTATAAATTTTAATAATTTAAATAAAAATTAATATATAGCATAATATGATATTTTCATCGTAGAGATTTTAATTTTTTTTTTTTTTTAATACGGTATAGTATAAATCTTAATCTCCTTATAAGTTTATTTATTGACTTAATCTTATTATAACATATAACGTATACATTTCCATTGATTATTAACAAAAATAAAATAATCAGTTATAATTTTTATGTTCGTACCTAGTGTTTATTATTCGATTAAATGTAAAATCTTATTAAATTATTGGTTTGTAGGAATATTAAATTTAAATAATACATATAATGAGGTTAACATGAGGTATTAGTGTATTACATACATTTATTAATATTTTTGTAAACCTAAAAATGTAGTTGTTTACAAAAAAGAAAATCATTGACAAAAAAATCAGGTACAAAATATTGTTAATAAAAAAATATCAAGATTATTACATTGATATTTTATTTTTCAATGAGAAAAAAATATGAAGTATATTAATATAATTAAAAGAAAAATAATATAATTTATATTAGTATATGACTGTTATAAATAGACAAATAGTATAAATACTTTATAGTTTATACTGATAAATATTAATGTTTAAATAGGTAATTAAAATTAAATTAATTTATTACAATCGATTTATTTACAATTTATTAGTAACTACAATATAATATTTAAATACACACATATTTACAAATTATGAGTAATGTATTAAGTATATTTATAAAACGCATAAAGTTTTGAAATTTTAAAATAAAAGCTTCAAAAATTATTTTTATGTTTGCACGTGTACAATTAAATTATTTTTAAAATAACAAAATTAAAACAGTTCAAAATTAAGATCATAAAACTTTTGAATTATATAAACGTTTATAACAAATCATAGCTAAATTTTTCTTAACTTGATAATAAAAGTTTGCTTAAATTGTGTCATAGTTTTAATTTTATAAACTAAATAAATACATTTTTAATGATTATTACTTCTTGAATATATTGTGAATTGTGACATTTATATAAGCTGATTGATACATTAAAATATATTTCTTATTATAGCTGAAAAAATATTTTTTTAAATAATTAATTTTTATGATTTCTATACTCTTCTTTAAAATAAAATACAAATCAAAATTCAAAAATAGTATAATAATAAATTAATACCGGTTGCTTGGTTTATAGCTACTTATATAGTTTATATGTATACATAACACAATGGTTATTGGTTAGACGGTGCGATAATATAATACGGCGTATGGCTTGTTTGTTATAAGTATTACAAGTATGTAAAAATTATACGCTATACCTTCTTACTTACTGAAAAAAAAAACATATACAATATATTTGTATTGTACTTATTATATTACCTAGTACCTACATAATATTATATTTGTAGACATCCATGCAAAATCGTTAATTATAATTGCTGAAATGTAAACGGCATTTATCTGAACTTCCGACAATTTAATCATAGCAACATACAGTGTTATATTCTAGTAAAAAAAAAAAAAATTAACAATTAGTTGTGGTCATCTGGTAGAGAATAATAATTTCTAGAAAATATGTGATTCTGTTATTGTCGCACTTTCTCGTAAAAAATAAAATAGTTTTACAAAAAAAATCATAAATATTTGATATTTATTTATGGGACAGCTACGTATATTGTATAATATAATCAGTATATAGTTTGGGAATAAAAGAGAACAAAATTTCGATTTTAACTGGTACTGAATGTCTGGATAATAGCGTGAGATAAGCTGAAATACCTGTAGTAAATCCTTTATGTGACCAATAGTAGGGGTCAGTGTTCCCCTTTTGTTCACATACCGTGAGAGTGAAACCTTTGCAAAAGTCTCATAATAAAGGGTTACGCAAAAAGGGCGATGGTTGTCTGCACTTGCCTCTCTTGCCTAGCAGGTACAAAGGTCTTTCGAAACACCAGGGGCTGTGTATGAAAATTTGATAATCATTCGTACAAATAAATTCACTGAGTTGAGCAACACTCGGCTTTTATTTAGCACACGCCAATATTCATCCCATGTACCTCAAACCTCGAGGGGATTCACCCTTTTAGCATTTTTACAAGACGTTTTCTTTCTCACTCCCTCTATATAATTATACGGTAAGAATAAAAGTTAATATATATTTATGGGTAAAATGTATGTAGGTATATATAACAAATAAACAGTATATATATATATAACCGGGAAAAAAAACAACAGTAATACTAAGTGTAGCTCATGAGTCATTCGTGCAGCTGTTTCTGGAGATTTTGTAACACTTTCAAAGAAGGGATGGTGAAGTAAATAGTACGTGCCAAACAATGGTTGCTTTTGTGTAGAAAATAAATAAAATCACAATGAAAAATTCAATAATAAAATATGTAAAGAAATGTCCTCTACACCCGAAACCCTTGAATGAATTACAAGGTCAAATGGAAAACAAGAGGGTTTTTAAACAGGTAATATATTATGACTATATTTTAAGCCACGCGGGTATAAGTTCAAGTCCGTTTTCTCATTAAGTGTCATTTAGTGTGATTTCTTTAAATCACAATATATATAATATTATTCAATGTTATATAAATATATGTTTTTAGATTAAAACGTATGTACTCGTATATTATGTTTGAATTGTTATTATTTTTAAATAAAATATATTTTTATTAATAAATGTGCTAAAATATATTTTTATAAAAACGATAATATTAATAATCTCGTCAATATAAGTAAATAATGGAAGCTAGATTACATAAATGGAATAATTAATGACGAAAATTTGAAAATATTGTCCTTAATTTCTCTACTTAATTTCACCTTATGAAGTTAATTCACATCAAGCTGGTATATGAGATTAAAATGCGAATTTAAATTATTTAAAACTATTGTGTTCTATCGGTTGAGTTTTATGTAAGTGTTCTTTGTTGTTATGGATAAGTGACATTTGTATTCATATACGTCTTACAACAAAGAATCATACATAATTCAGTAACGAATATATTTTTTTTTTTGTATATGAACTATTAATGTTCAATATCTCAAAATTTAAAGTTTTTCTAAGGTAAAATATATATTGTGTAGCTATATCTTAAATAAAAGTAGATAAAAAAGGAACAAGCTTAAAAAAAATCATGTATAATTTGAAATAATATAAAACAATAACTAAAATACTATTTGTAAATAGTGTTTTTAAATAAAAACAAAAATTTTATTTTTACATTAATACAATTATAGAAGTTACGAGTTGACCATCAAAATTTAAACATTTTTATTTTATTTTATTTGTTTATTTTTAATGTGATTCAATTGATAAATGACAATATTATATTATCCAGAATTACCTAAATTAAAACATATAACAGAAAAGTATGATATTTATCATTAAAGTTATTTTAGATGTAATACTATTTCAATTATATATATTTATTACAATATTTCGAATAGTATTAGTTGATCTATCTTAATTCTTAAGTGGTAACAACAGCTGATAGTAAAAATATATTTTTTGGCACTTAAGTATTTTTGGACGGAAAATGTATTTCATAAGCATTGATGTTAACTAATCTACTGATAATAATAAGCATTATTTAAATATTTTCGAATTTAATGTTAAAAAATAAAATTATATTCAACAAATTTAGTAGGTACCTAAGTTATGTTAAAAGTTTAAATTTTAGTAGCATATTACCTTTCAAATGTTGGTTTAAAATAACTTTATAGCTGTTTTTGGAATTCAGGAAGTGTAAAATAAAAATGGTGATGATTATCGAGTAAGGTATCGTAAAAACCACGTGCCTGAGGTTCGTAAATTATATGTATTTCACTCTTACGAAATTGTAATTTATCCTGTCTACTTATTAAGTACCTATACATAATATGTATAATAATATAAGATGTAGGTTATTAGAAGAAAATTATAATCTTATAATTAATTATATTATTACACTGATATTAATTATTTAACAACATATTAATTATATTTTAAGTATTCTTTACCATAATAAGAAATAAAAATTTGTAGTTTTTTTTTAACTAAATTAATTAATATATTGGTATAATATTAAATAAAAAAAAAGTATATATATATATATAGACGAGTATCATATACAATAAATGAAATAACTTTATTCAACATTGATTAAAATTTGACATTTTTGAAGTGGGTGATTTTTTAACCACTATTTATTATCGCCTACATATAACGGCGTTATATCTATTAGAATTCTTATGGTAACAAGTTATGCTCAACGAAGAATTGGATTGTTCAGTTAATAACATTCGGTTTTATTTCTCTCTCTTGTATACTCTCCTTCTCACTTACCTTTTCTCTCTCTTTTTCTATGCGACCAAACGAGTCGTAACCGAGAAAGGAGCAAGTCGGTCAGTAGGCTAATAGAAAGTGAAAATCATGACTGCCAGGTCCAACGGTACAAACAAAATTACGTCACCCCGGCCATTTTTATGGGCTGCCAGGCCCGGACCGAACGAGTGAAAGTGTTGTTCAAGGACGACCGCACACAGGACTTCAAACAGTGTACGTTTACTAGTCAAATAATTTTACTAACAAAACACGTTAATGGGCGTAAGGCAAAAACTAAAAGGAAAAATAAAATAGCTTATAGCTATAATAGCAACAATTATTTTTCTGAAAATACAAAAACTCCTAAATAAATGGATATCTTGAATTATGAAACTCGTTTTAGCCTAAGGTAACTATATTTTTGATCAAATAATAAAAGTACGCAAAAGCATATAAATACATTGGAATTTCTACATATTTAAAGGTTATCTATTTTAAATCTTTTAAATGTATAACATTAAAATGCTCTTTTTTAATAATAAAAAAAAAATATTTAAATCAACAAGTCATTATCATTTGTCAGAAAATGAGAATAAATAAACTAACAAACAAGTATCTACTAATAACTTTCAGGATAAAAAAAAAAACTTGAACATGTTCATAAAAATTGTTTTTATTTTGTATAATATTTAAAACATATTAAAATCTACAATTTTATCAGAATTTATATTTTATTAGTTTTTATAGGGTATAACTGCATTTAATAAAAATTTTAAGTGTAAAAATCTCTGGTTTAGTGATAACATTTCTAACTTATTGAAGGTACAAGAAGACTTATTGCATATAAAAAAAATCTAAACGAAATGTAGTACCTAAAAATAAACTTAAATGCAAATTGTCAGTATTAATATTCAATTACAAACAAAAAATGTACGAGTATATATTTCTGTTTCCGGAAATCTTTAAATGTTTATATTATGATATAATATAGGTCAATCTTTAGTCAACCAGTTTTAACTAGTTCTTACATTATGAAAACCATTCGCGAATCTCATAAGTAGGAACCTACTAATAAAACGTGTTTTTGCTTACATACGTTTTGAAAATGTTTAACTTAAATACATATTATAAAACATATTATGTATAAAGATATTACCAGTTACAAGCTCATCAATTTATAAGCATCGTTACCTAACCTACACGCGATTTATTTTATTTTTGATATTTTTTCAAATTGAATAATTTTACGCTACTGTTATTGCTTTAGTCATATTTTTTAATGTGATTTTTTCTATAATTTGCTATAATATCTACTATACAGAAATAATATATTTTAAAAAACGTATAAAATACCTATTCGTGTTTATTATTTTAACTAATAGCTTAACATTTGTTTTCATTTGACTATATTAGTTATTATATGCATTTGATAAAACTAGTACATAGTATTAAACAATTAATAATACTAAAAAATATATTAACGTTTATAATTAGTTTCTATCCAAATAAATTCTTTTATAAACTATCATCAACCCTACCTCGGGAGTTCAAACGGTAGAGCCTTGGCCTTGTCCTGTGCAAATACTACCTGTATGACGAAAAACTTCAAATAGGTAGTAAAAGCACTTTCATTTTACAAATCAAAAATCCAGATATATTTTTGTTTTACAACTTAAATTAATACCAAATTGTTCATTTTAAATGTAATATTTAAACATGTCTAATATTCTTGCACAACTTTATTTTAATTAATATTATACTATTATGATATTTTTATAATATTTCTAGATAAAATGCATCTGCATTTCAAAACAAAATACAAATAATGCATAATCAAAATCAAATTCTACAAATAATAATTATAAAATGCTAGATGACTTCCTCTGTTATAAAGATTTCGAGTATACACCGTCATTAATTTACTTACTCGTAGGTTAGGTAAATCACTGGAATCGTATTAGATGTGTTAAATTTGAAGTTTATCATAAATTTTTAAGTACAAAAAAAAGTTGATGTTAGTGAAGAAGATGATTGGGATCTATCTACTCGTATATACTTATCTATTTTTAAGGATAGTTTATATTATGTTATTTTGAGTAATTTTTTTAATTCGATAGGCTAAATATAAAGCTTTGCATAAAACATTGCATATAATTTAAATAATATAAATTATAAAGTATCTAAGTGTCAACGTATAGACAGTAAGGTATACAATCCGTACATTGAACAATGTGGATTGGTTTCACGGTATTTGTAAAATTAATTTAAAATTAGTCAAAATATTTTGAGAATTTCATTGTGTACCTTGAAAATAATAATAAACGTAGGTAATGTCAAAAAGTTTAAAATCTCTATAGTTAATAATTTTTTAATTTTAACTAAATAACTAAAATCGTTAAAAGAAATCAGTATTTTTGTTTAAGTATCTATCAAGTTATATCAATATGTTATCTTTAAACTCTTCTAAAAATATTCGGCTTGTAGATTTTTAGTATTTTTAAAAAGCTACATAAACAAATGTTGAGGATCTTTTTATTATATAGTCATGATTTATGACAGAGAAACAAAAATTTTATTAACAACATAAACGTATTTATATCAAATATAGTTTAAAGATAATAGACGGAAATCAAAAAGTTCACCCATTTAATTTGTCAAACATAAACTAATTCACTTTGTCAGAATCATGAACTACATAATATATTTTATTATGTGCTACTATAATACTATACTATATTAGCATTAACTTCGTATTCAAACGATAGTCGATAACTGATAATTTATTGTTGTAAAAAAAAAATGTTTGATAAAGGATTTTACATTTGACAAGTGCTTATTTAATAGTTGACATAATTAATTTAGTAAATACTATGAAAATTATTAACACGTTATAATTTTAAATTGTATGCGTATGCACCCAATTACTGAACTCTGCAATATTGTGTAGTGAAGTTATAAAACGTATTTTATTTTATTTCTAAAGATCTTGAAACAATTTATTTCAATACACTATATCGTATATCCTTATTCATTACCTTATCTATGCACCGTCACATGTCAATATTTCAATACACTATACGCATATCTTACCTTACTATTTATTATGTATTACACACAGACATAATCGTATACTATTGTATTTGGGCGAAAGCCAATTCATTATCAAAATAAAACATTATTATTTACTATTTTATCGATTAAATTATTGATGTAGTATCAATGAGTAATAACTAATAGCCAGTAATACCATACTGTTAGTACGAGCGAGTCGAATTAACAATGATGTTATAGTAATAGTAGTAATACGTATAGGTATATAATGGGACATGCGACACCTACAATGGTTGGAAGGGGGTTATGTCAAGTAGGTACGTATATATATATATAATACATATCGTTATAGTTCTTAGTCCTTACAGTAGTACAACGAAAATCTGCTGAGCGTCGCGATAATTCGGTCGTGTTATATAATCGCATATGTGTTATACGCATTATTATATTGTTAAAATACGATATTTTTAAATTAACCGATCGGGAATCTAAAATGAAAGTTATTGCGAAACGCTCGCACACAATGAAAACTACAATAATAATAATAATAATAACAATAATAATAATTATGAGGTATATATACCAAAACACAGTGGCGGATAAAATATCGTATCACTCCGTGCGGAATCCGACGGAAAGAGTTAAGCGCGCTTGTTTGAAAAGAAATAAGGTTCAAAAAATAAAAATAAAATAATAATTATTCACAGTCGGGTCAGGACTTTTCGCGAGATGCTCACACACTATAGCTCTGCAGTTTGGTTATGTATGTAAACCGCGCGCACGTGTATAATTATTATTATTTATTACCTATAAAAAATATATATATACGAATGGGACATGATCGGACACGACCGGAAAGACCCGCGCGGCGAGAGAGATCCATAACCCGGAGGCGTTTGGTCCTTGACATACTACGACACGACAACGGCGGCGAAGTTCTCCTCCGCGTTCGCGAACCATCTCGCACGACGCTCCACCGCGCCTAGTCCGCAACACGGTGCAGTTCCCTCCGTTATCCGACCATTTTATGATGCTGTTTACCTATATACTCAGTGTCTCAGTTATACTCTATTATAATGTATATAATATACTTACTTACACACACACACACACACACACACGTCGGCAGCCGACCAGAAGACGACGTCGGTGTATAATATTATTATTATTATGATAGGAGAAGGAAAAAACCGCGTCGTACCTTATATTATACCTATCGACCGCAGTCGCGGTATACCATAATAATAATAATAATAATAATAATATGATAATAATATTATACGTATATATTATATATTATGACGTTGCGCAATATACGCGTACGCCGCCATCATAACAATAATTGTCTTTCCGTTCGCCTGCGTCGCCGTGCGATTCGCCGCTGTCGCTGTCTTCGTCTTCGTCGTCTTCGTCGTCGTTTTCACTATTTTTTTTTTCTTTTACGCACCGCTCTCGCGGGCCCGCTCAGCGTGTCTCTGCCGCGCGCGTGTCCAGCGCCCGGTCGACAGCGTTATCTAACCGGCGTACATAATAATATTGTATATTATATATTATATATTTTTAATAATACATAATCGTTGTCGGCGGCGGCGAGCGATGACGACCACGACGACGACCAGTCACCCACCGGCCACGCTACCATCGCCGCCTCGTTCGTTCCCAAACGTTTCGGCGCGCCCGCACGGTTTTCCCGCCGCTCGGGCGCGTTTTGCGTGCGTTTGATTACCGTCACGCCGCGGCGTGCGGCGTTCTGCCCGCGATTATCTGGGCCACGCCGAGCATGCCAACGATCGCTAACAATATTATGCACACGATCATAATAATAAGCATAAGGCAGACTTATGCTATGCCACTTACATTCTTCCGTCTATAGCGTGCAGTGCCTAGTGTCAGTTGGCCTGTGTGTGTGTGTGTGTGTGTTTAATAAAATTTTGAAAAATTATAATACTTTGCAGGTGGATTTCACGTATTACAATAAGTTTTCGTTATAACTTCTACGCTAGCGTATATAATATAAAATATATAATGAAAAAATTATATTTAAATTATATTATTATAAAACATTTATAATTGAACGATTTAAATATTAACCCGACAATAATTGGGGGGGGGGTGTATATTAAAGTTTTAGTATGGCCAAGTATGACCATGCATGGGCGCCCATTAGGAGGGGCAAGATAGGGCACTTGTCCCCCCCTCCTGGACAAAAAATATTTAAAACTTGTAGCTCAATAAGTATTACCATAATATTATTATTATCTTTATTGCCTTACATTTGTAAATTTTTTTTATTTTGACCCCCCCTAAAATGTTACTTATGGCCGCCCATGTGACGATGTTACTATCTAACAACGACGATTCTATCGCACATTATATTTGTATAGATATACTTACAAGAGTGTGTAACCTAATTAAATAACTATTATTTAAAAAATCAGAACTATACTGTATAATTATTGTTTTATTATTTTTCAAGTGTGAGATAGCCAATTTATACATTATATAGTTTTTTTCGTGTTTTTTATTCTAAAAGTTGAATCACTATAGTTACCATCAAAATATACGTATACGTATACTTATGATAACGATATAAAAAGTACTATTTAAAATAACAAATACGATTATTATATTTAATACTGTTATGTATTAGGTTTTTGAATTATGTTATGTATACTTTACACGGTGGACATCAGTCAAATTACATATATTACAATTACCTCGTTGACACCCCTCTCATATAGTTGACTTATTTTATAATTAATAACTGTAAAGTGTATACACACCATTTTTATCATTACAAGATAGTTTATTATATAATTTACTATAGCCCTGACGACTTTATTCAACCCTCTAATACGTATTACCTGTACCTTGTACTATTAAACAAATGTTTTTAATTGTAAATTTTATAAGTTAAAAATATTTCTATTAATACGAAACATATTTATTTTAATATAACTTTTAAACTTGTTTTAAAACAATTTAAGTCTTTAATTCTTATGAACGATATAGTTTAAGTTGTTTTACTTATATGTAGGTATTATTATGTACCTACCTAACCGACCTCTCCTTATTCTTAATTTATAATAATGTTTAAGTATCAATTAAAAATCATAACTCATATGTATTTATATACTAGTTCATAATGTTTTCTTGTTATTAAATATAGTTGTTGCACAATAACAGTTAAACTATAAAAAAAAATGATGCATAAAACATTGATTATTTTTATATAGGTTTACATAGGTAAATTCTTGAATTTGAAATAATGAAATGTATACTGATTTATTACAGTTTTATTTAATTTGTCAACTTATCATCTAGAAATTAATTTTTAATAAAACTCTCTGAACTCATAAATTCATAAAATTGACCGACCTGACATAATCAGACCTTGGCTGATACATTATTAACCACTACGAGCATTAGAGCGCATAGCTAGAACATTTGTTTTAACAACCATAACGATAATCCACTCATCAATCTAGTAACTAAGTGCAAACGTAATATTACACGTGACTAATTTTTCTCTCTTAAATTTCAAAACTTGCATTATTTTATTTATATCTACTAATAATAAATAATACACACACATATATATATAATATATATATTATAATATACATTATATGAAATATTGATATCTATTTAATTCTATGGTTAAAAATTTAGAGTCTTATCTTTGTCTTTAAACAATATTCAAACAAGTTTGAAACATAAATATGACAACAGTCAATATTTATGAGTAGGTAAAGGTAAATTAATCTAAAGTAATGAATAAATAAATAAATAATAATACAATGGAAATGCAATAAGATATAAAGGAATAAAATATACCAAACTACCATTATTTTCCACGATGATTGATCGATTGATGAATAGTGATCAAATTTTAAATTTAACTATAATATATTAATATATTTCTTAGTTTCTTATATAATAATATACACTTGTACATTACACTCTAACTGCATTATTTATTATACCTATCGGCAAAACAGTACTTATGATTGTTTTAAAATTAACATAATTTCGTTATTACTATATTTTAGGGTATTTAGAATGTACATTTTTAACTGTTGTCTTTAAATATTGGTATAAATATAACTTTATGTATAAACTATAAAGTATAAGTGGTATACTAATTTAATATGTTGGCTTTATGGTTTGAAGATGATTACTATTATGTGTCACTGAAAAAAAAAAATAAAAATTTATCAAACAATCATTGTGTGTGAGGATTTGAATGTGTTTTAGAATAATTAATAAAAAAATTACCAAGAATAGTGTCTATGTTATCATAAAGACGACAGCATTGTTCTATATATACAAAAAAATATGGTATTTAGACGGTTTATATATTATGTTTACATTAAATCTTTAGTAGAATTATAGAAGAATAGCGGCTTTTTAAAACGTTTAAAAAAATCGTATCATAGATAATATTAAAAATTATGAAAATAATTTTTTTATTATTTTAGTATTGAATATTAAGGCAATATAAAATGCAAATGAACGTCCATATTATGTTTAATGTTAGAAAATATTATTACAATGACAATATAGTAACCAAATTTACCAATGATTCTATATACTAGGTCATATGGTGAAATGAATAGTGAACACTTTTTGAAATTAAAGTTTCTAAACTAAATTTTTTAGATCCTTACCAATAATTAGTAATTATAATTTAACACGATTAGGTACATATTATACAAACATTTAATAAATATAACAAGTAATAAATAGGTTGTATGTAAACAAAAAGTACATATAATAAGACTCCTGTTTCTATTATTATAACCACTTATTTATAGTAGTACTTATAGTATGTAACTAAAATAATATATTTAATATATTAGATTTAACTCATACTAATTTATGTCTACTGAAAATATAAAATTCATAAAATGTTCTGAGTAATATTTATAAGCTATAAACTTTTAATTTATAGTTGAACCAATTATTAAAGTTGTATTTATGCTATTCGAAAACCTATATTACATTTTATAGTAGCTTATATAATTATTTATCTAGTTCACTTATCTACATCGATGTTACATGCATTTTTTCTCATTAGTTCATGAAATATGTTTATTTTAGTAGGTAACTAAATAATATATTTACATTTATCAAAAACTAAAACGTTTTGTATTCTGAGCAATGCGACGAATATAATTTGTATTAATTTTACACGAGGTTCTTTTATTATTATCTTTTTTATATGTACAATTTCCTAAGTTGAAAGACTGGCGACTACTTATGTATATTTCATAGAGTATATATTATTAAACCAAAAATTGAATCTTTACGTATGATAAATTATAAAAATATGTAGGTATGTAATTTTTTGATTTTCTAAATAGTTTTTTAAATGTATGAAAAAACAACCTAGGGCGAATGCTGTCTGGAATGCTTTTCTTATCTAAGCATATTTTTTTTATTTTAACTTTACACCTTTTAAATTCATATACAACATGTATTAGGTATAACATACGTCAAGTTCTCAAAATTAACTTACTTATCAATTAACTATTAGTTGTCATATACAACGATTTCTTTAAGTATGAACAATTTAAATAAAAATGTTTTGTAGAATAAAATGAATCGAAAATAAAACTAATAGGTATAGACGTACAGTAGGTACACTGCACTCGAACGCGAACGCATATCAAGTATTTATACCTAATATAAATGCACACTTGACGAAAAATTACAATAATTTATAATCGATTTAGAGTACCTAACTATATTACCAGCATGTCTTGAGCATTGACATCGATCGAAAAATCTTAGAATATTATTATGTTATATAAACGACAATAAGATATTCCCAACCGTTAGAAAAAGTGTAATTACATATATTCGCTTATCTGAATGGCTGAACAAAATATTATAATGTATGATATGAACTTACAAATAGTTTACACCTATATTAAAGTCTACAATAATGTTTAAGCAGAAAATAAAAATATAATTTAAAATGTTACAATTATTTTAAATACTATTGCTATGCCGATTTATTAAGATTTATGACTTACTGAACTATTGAACTATTATATATAAAGTTTTTTTTTTATAAATGTTAATTAAAAATGTATGAATAGGTAAAATTTCTTGAAAATGTAATACAAGGTTCTTTAAAAGTTTTTAAATCTACATGAAAAATAAATTTTACTGAAAGTTCAAATTTTTACATTGGATATTCATCTGTATAATAATTATTTTTTCCAAACGATGTTTGTTTTATATTGTCATTTAAAAATGAATAACCAGGGGTGTTCCCATAGGGTATACTACATATACGCAGTATACTCTCAAGATTTTTTTTAAATATTGTGGGGATACTGAGTATGCTCTCAAGTCTCAATCGATTTGCTATTTTAACTCTCAAGATATTTTTACAAAATTATAAGTATACCTACTACAATATACTACATATACTCAAATCATATATACAAAGGAAAAAACAATATTTATTTAATTAAGTAATTGTCTCAAATGTACGACAATTATTTATGACTGAAAGAGTCATACTCTTTATTTTTTAAAAATAAAAAATATTTTTAAGATTTGTAAAGATTTATGAGGTATAAATGTATAATATAAAGAGGATACATAAACAATCTGATTTAAATTCTTTACATATTATTGACAAGCTCTTTACCGGCTCTACTCCTATAACACATAACAAAAATATTTTTATTGTATTAAATGTTTATATTTTGATATTTTATGATTTAGTAT